>PNEQ01009286.1:59686-72239 GCA_003012365.1 Medauroidea extradentata | reverse complement strand
ACCACGTCATTTCGCGTCTGTATTACTATCTAGTCTGTGACCATGGGGTGGTGAATTTGCAGTGAGAAACATATTTTCTCACGATTTTGGTTTTAATATGGAGTTTATTGGCTGTCTGGCGCCCACTAACCTATTCCTCGAAATTTTATACACACATTGAGACTTATTTTTCCTAAAATTGTTAGTAGCCAAGGTAATTTTATTCCCTATTACGACAGCTGTGAATGTAGTGGTGCACATACGGTAGAGGGAATGTATGGAATATATTTCCGTACATCTATTAAATGTAACATTACACTGTTATACAATAAATTAAAATTCGAATCCGTTGCCACTGTCAAGAGGTATACAAAATAAATATAAATAAACAAAATTAAGTAAATTTGTAACTGAGCTTTGAGCCTAGAATTTGCCGTTTCCATATTTCAAGAATATTAATAAACTTTTTATTCGCCCTGTGATGACAACGGAGATACAAATCCTAACATAGGAAGACTGTGATAATTTACTGCATTACCCCCTTAGACGAAGGTACTTTACGAGTGTGATAGAATGATTTTGAACAAGTTAAATAGCGTTTCAAGATAAACTGATCGATTTTTTTGTAAGCGTGGCGTAGGTGTGTTGCAAGGTAAAAGCTCTACTTTGTGAAGTCTGTACAAATTCAATAGTTGGATATCGGTAGTGGCGAGGCACGAGTGTGATGCCACTTATAATAGGCCAATTTCGGATTTGTACAGTACTCGCAAAGTACACCTTACCTTGAACCCCCCCCTCACTGTTTTGAACTCTCATAGCTGTTCTCAGTAAGGAGCCCCCCCCCCCCCCTGTTTTGTTACTATGTAAGGATGTGTCGCCTCCTCATTGTGACACAATTTTATTCAGGTAGTCAGGCGTTATTGATATTTCCGGCTTACAGGATGTCCAGAAACAATCTCATAAAAAGCACACAACGCGAATCCTGGGCTCAACTGGAGACGAAAATATATGCGGAAAGTGTTTTTGGACGATGATTTTGTGCACAATATGACAACACTGCACGGAGATGGGTCCTTCTTGCGCTCCACGTCCGGTTATTATTTAATGTTTGTTGAGTCAAGTAAACGTATAATCATGACTGGATTGCTCAGGATTTCATCCCGGACCCATAATATGCAGGTCAGAACCGTAGTAGTAAGATAAGTAAGAAAAGTATAAGATATCTGTGGAGCGCAAGAGGGGACTACCTCCGCGCAGTGTTGCCACGTTGTGCATATAAAATGTCATCATACAACATTTAGCCACTAAAATTTCCGTCTCTAATTTAGCCCAGGATTCGCGTGGTGTGCTTACAATGCGTTTGTTTTTGGACATCCTGTATTGTTATTGAGTTTATGAAGTTATATTTTCTTAAATTATGTTATGTCAGAACCGTTCGTATTGACACGCACACAAAGTGCACTCTCATATCTTACATGCTTGTAACAACTAAAGAGAGAGAGAGAAGGAGAACTTACCTGAAGGTGACGTTATCGACGGAGGCAGGGTCGTCTCGACGCAGGGTCCAGTTGACGACGAGGGGGTTGTTGGGTCGCAGCATCCCCACAGCAGTGGAGGTGTGTTGCTGGCAGACATGGTGGGGCCCACCTCCTAGAAACTGGCCTGCTGTAGCACTCAGCGAGAACACCGCCTCCGAGTCTCCGCCGCTCACAAACACTGCAAACAACACCACCACGCCATCAACACACTGCCTTAGAGACATACGGTCACAACGTGCCATTTTGCATTTACTATGTCCACACGAGCGAGTAAGTGCGTTTATGAAAACATGGTACATAATTCAGCTCTAAAAGCATCAGTTCAAAATTGTAGCTTTCTTAACACCAATGTGCAAAAATCTAAACACAGCAACTTAAGACAATATCTTTTACTATCATTCTCAGCAAAAAAAAAAAAAAAAAATCTCGAGTAACGTACTTCTGAAGAACATTCTCTGACACCGAAATCTCTTTATACACTTAATTGTGGCGCAACAGATAACTCTTAAGAAATGCATCATTTTGGATTTATGTTTGTTCATAAAGTTGCCTAGTATCTTTATCTAAGTTTATTGTTTGTAGTTTTTCATATTGACTTTTAAAAACGTGTAAGTTCTAAATTATTTTTAGCGTTGATTTATCTTCCACACTCTCGTGTGTGTATATATATGTATATATATATATATATATATATATATATATATATATATATATATATATATATATATATATGAGACAGGACGGAGAGTGTTTACTTCGTGAGGTGATAGATCACAAAAACCATGCGAAAATGTGTCCCTAAAGTGAAAACTGTGGGAGTAATGCTGCCTTGAAAATAAACTTTCAAATTATGTTTTATTAAAATTTCAAAAATTCCTTAATATAAACTAACGAAACTTTCTACAGTGTCTTAAAATTACTTTACTTCATTCTCAGTAATTAGGTTTGATAATGTCATTGGCCCATTATCTTCAGCTTGTAACTTCGGAATAGTTCACTGTAATTCATGTCCTACCACATAACATTAAAGAGGCAAGGAAGATTAATAAAAAAAAATGTTGTCTTGTCAAAATTTGCTAGAGATAGCCGTTTCCGAGAAAATCAAAGGAAAATATAATGTATTTTTGTAACGCCTGAAACATATGCAGCCGCTGCGATTTATTTGTAAGGCGTGTAACCGAACCTGTTTGCATTATTGTTGCGACAAACTTATCAATTGAGATTTGTTACACGGACGGTGTAAAAGTAGGTGTATAATACTGTAAAGCTGTTGCACTGCACTCTGTGGACAAACAAAATGCACAATTAAAATAAAACCCACATGTTTATGGCTATATACACCAAGTTTTACAAATCTTACATCCAGGTAACCCCTTTGCTTCTAGTGACAAAAAATTATTTGCTGTCTACATACCAACTGACACATTTTATAATATCACTAATAAAATGTTTTACATCACTGCGTGAGGTATATGCTTTGTATAATTGTTAGGACGCACTCATTGTACTAAAGCGATTTACGTTCAATTATCAGATGGGTTACCTGAATGCACAATTTTGTAAAACTTGGTGAACATTGCCATAAACTGATACGTTTTAGTGCATTTTGTTTGCTCACAGAATGCAGTGCAACTGCTTTATAGGACTATGCACATACGTTTACACCATCCGTGTAACAAATCTTAGATGATAAATCCGTCGCAACAATATTATTGCAATACGTCTATTAGTTAGGTTACACGTCCTTGCCAGAAGTCACATTCCCAGCATATGTTTCAGGCGTTACAAAAAATACATTAATTTTACATTTGATTTTCTCGAAAACGGGTAACACTAGGAATTTTCGACAAGACTATCTTTTTCATTAATCTTCCTCGCCTGTTTAATATTATGCAGTAGAACATGAATTACAGTGAACTGTTCCGAAGTTACAAGCAGAAGGAAAGTGCAGAGCCTCATTCGAACAATGACGGGCCAATGACATTACCAAACTTAACTACTGAGAATTAAGTAAAGTCATTTCAAAGACACTGTACAAAGTTTCGTTATTTTATATTAAGTAGTTTTTGAAGTTTTAATTGAAATGTCATTTGAATGTCTGTTTTCAAGGTAGCATTACTCTCACAATTTTCACTTTAGGAACAAATAGAACACATTTTCGACGTGGTTTTTGTGAGCTACCACCTCACGAAATAAACACTCTCCGTCCTGACTCATCCTGTATATATGTATATACATACATACATACATACATACATACATACATACATACATATGTATAGTTGGTGATTAAGGCGACCACCTGGCTGGTGCTCGAACTGCATGCAACGTGTTCGCAGTTAGGTTCCTTCTCAGGGGCCAGATTCTTAGCCAATGGAATCACAAGTTGTACCAGTAATCATCCGTTCACCGAAGGAAAGAAAACAGGTAACTGTAGACGTCAGTATCGAACGAATCCTGTAGGGCCTACGTATATATTGAGAAACGACCATCTGAAAAAGCCAATTTTAGCCAAGTTGGAGAGCTTTAAAATAATGCTTCCAATGTGTGTGGCGTCTTTAAAGTAATATTCACGAGACTACTTGCACCAGCCAGGCGGTCGCCTTAATCACATAATTTAAATATATAAATAAATGTACACGTCATAAATTAAATTACATGGTCACCGCAGTGCAACATGCGGGTCCAGATCCCATTGGCTAAGAGTTTATGTCATGCCAGATACGTTTGGGACATCTGTTGCAGGATGCTGGTCATTCTACCACGTTATTTTTAACTATTGGATGTGGAGATGTAGAGTTGTGGGTGAAGACATTTTGCGTTCAGAACATTTTCCCGGAAAATTATGGTCGCCGATTTTCCACGTAAAAAATATTTTTTCCCAATATTGCATCCTCTACATATCTACATTTAGAGATCAATATTGATGCCAGTATCACTTGCCTCCAAAGAGGATTTTTTTTCCTTTTTTTTTTTTTTTGTGATTGAGTAAAACGGTTAAAATGAATTACAGATATTATTGTGATATCAATAAAACGTACTTGTAGGCATTTCTTAAAGTGTAAAAAAAAAGTTGGTAAACTTTTAATTGTGAAGGAAATTGTCAAAAAAAACTGTTCTTCTGAAAACAACACCTCTGACTAGATGTTTGCATCTCCGCGTCAGGCTATATCATTGTCGACAAGCACACAGCCATTCAGCCTGCTAGCAGAAAATTTTGGCAAATTTTGCACGCCTCTAGTTAAAACTACGGACTGGAATATTTCCTGAGTTCAATGTTCTGCAAGTTAGTACCCACTGTCCTCAGACCCCAACTATTTACTCATTGTCCACTGCTCCACTGAGTAGCAAGTTTCACCCAGTAACTGATAGCATGGGAGTTCAGCCATGTTTTATCAAAAGTTTTGATTGGCTCAAAGTTCTTCAGGGCAACGTGATAAAATATCAGACGTCAACGAAACGTACACGCGTTTGAATTCCAGCTTGATCTTCAACCAATTCGTCAGATTGTCCAGTCCCTAGTTATTGTGGCGACCGTGTGTGGCGCCACATGTGAAGATGGTTGTTCTTGCACTTTTATTGAGTTTCCAAGTTGGCGATATTGATAGTAGGAGATATTTTGTGATGCTTGGCTGTGTGTCCCGCGAAGAGGCCGGCACTTGTGACGTCAGGAGTGTAGTGCGCCTATTATTTTTTTAATTGTGCCCAGTTGCATAGCCATCTTTAGTAGAAGGCCACGGCGTTAGATCTGGCAACCCTGCACACGAGGGTCATTTTAAAACTTCTTTTACCTCTCCAAAGGCAATGGCTGTGCCTGATTCGTTATTCTGCCAAACATACCGGCGAGTCAGGAGAAGCCATTGCCGTTGGCGAGACAAAAGAAGTGTTAAAATGACCCTTCCTGGCAGGGTTGTCAGATCTAAGGCCACGGCCTTCTACTAAAGATGACTATGCTAGTTGCTGTTGTGTCAGTGTGAGAGTGTCACGCCTGGCGCCGATGCTCACTCAAGTCGGCGGAATGCTGGAGGTATGTGGTATGTAAAAAAGGGTTCTTTAACACGTCTTAGTAATTAAAATCATGCCGCCGTTTTGATTCTTCTATTACGTTTTTGTGCTGTTATGCTTTCCATCGGTCGTAATTGTAGTGTGCACCGACCGAGGCAGGGACGGTTAAAGTAAGACTATTTTGAATGGAGCACTTTTAATTTACCGTCCCTAATTTCCTATTTATTAATTTCCCTTTGTGCTCATTATAGTTGTTATTGCGTCATCACCCATATACCCCTAGCATTCCGTCGGTAAGCCGGATTGTGCCTTCAATTCATGTAGTGGAATTCTTTTCATGTATCGTACTTATTTAGTAAATATCAATGAAACAATTTTTTTTATTTTATTATTTTTAGGTCCCTCTTAAATACGTTTATGACGATGGTTCAAAGGTTTAACCCCGCCACATTATAACTAATAGATGAGGAGGTCCACGATATAGTGAGCATTTTCGAAGACCATCACGTCTACAGGTTGACCCAAAAGTCCTACATCACAGGCAGTCGTGTTGTCCATGTTGCAGGGTGAACCATGCTGACAGTTGAAGAGCGTGTCGGAGATAATCCTGCTCTGCGGAACATGCATGGTCGCCTGCAGCTGTTTTGAAGTTTCAGGCTATCATATTGAGCACATTACATTATTTACTTCACACACGTTTAGTGTAAGTTGTTATTCTTCCTATGATGCGGAACTTTTGGGCCGCCCTGTAATATATTTAGTGTGACCTTTGAAGTAAACTGTTGAGTATGGTACAATCAATATACTGTGACTGTTATTAAGGATGTTCAAGTGGGGAATAATCGTAATTTTATACTTGTATGAAATAGTAATGGTACTGTAATCGTTACTTCGTACTTCGGAGTACATTTTCCTCTTACAAAAAACTTGTCGCGTCAGTTTTCCCATGATGGCACTTCAAAGTCAAAATTTGCACGTTTTTTTGTTCTTATAAACAAAAAAAATTAACACAGTGAAATAAAAAAAAATTCACACTGGAACTACATGTCACGCGTTACTGACTGACATATTTTAAATTCCATTGCAAAATTATTTGTATTTTTTTAAAAAAATCCTGAAATTTTAAATTTTCTGTCTCTTTTAACGATTTTTTGTAAATTCAATATGTTTTATTTATTTTAAAAATGTCAAACATTTGCCCGTGACATGTCATTTCAATGTAAAATATTTTAAATTCATTATATTCATTTTTTTTGCGGGCTTATAAGAACTAATAACATGCACATTTCGACTTTGAAATACTATTACGGGAAAACTCGCTGAGCTATGCTTTTTTAAGAGAAAAATTTTCTTCCAAGTAACGGCTACAAAACTAACAGTATTTAATACAAATATATAACTACGATTGTTCCTCACTTGCGCACACTTAAGGCAAGTTTAATTAAATTAAAAAGTGACAGGAAACTATATATTATCTAAAATAAAGACGTAATTATGGTTTCAAAAGTGTTCATTTTATGCGGAACCAACTACAGTAATAATTAATAACATTTCAGTTGCTTCACTTGTGTCCCCCCCCCCCCCCCAACCGCCTTCCCGCTATTGAAGCAACTCAACTGTGGCGTCTGCTTTCCAGGTCTGCAAACACGACACGCAAATTAAAAATGCAGCATCTTTTCTGATACGCTGTTCGTGCTCCGCTTAACGTTTCCAACCAGCACCACACAAACGACTTTCAATAAAAGGAAAGCGCAGGGACTTCATTAGTGTTCCGTTGCAGCAGGTAGTTAGACGAGGAAAAAAAAAAGCATTTATATTTCAAGACAGATTCTAGCAAGGAAGTACATAATGAATAAATTACGAAAGGAATTCATGAAAAATACAGCACTAAAAACAACTCTCTGAAAATAATTACGTTTTCTTTATACAGCTCCATTCAACGTGTTAATTTTATGTTTAGGTACTATTAGTTGATGTGTTCAACAGGATGATTTTCATAATTTATATACATATATATAAATATATACATACACAAATATATACATATATGAGATTTTTAAATGTTTGTTGCAATGGGAGTTTTTAGTTAGAATTTAGGGGTTTGTGGACTTACACCATTGCTCATGTTTTGCTTATCAAACCTGTGTTGAATGACAAAGTACGAAAACGAACAAGAGAAAAAAATATAAAATACACACACACAAAAAAAAAAAGAAAGTAAAGCAATCCTGTAAGTTTTTTTAATAATTGTTATATTAGTAAAAAAAAAAATATAATTCTACAGTACAGAATTCAGTCGAATATCGACACAACATCCAGACACAAAAGACAGACACAAATATAGAACCAGATTCCCAAAATGAAAAAAAAAATGTAAATAGACAAAAAACAGTGGACAACAAACACAAGACAATTGAAAACACAACACAAGTTAAAACCAACAAAATTGGTGTTCCGACCAGCTGTGTCTCAGCCAGAAGACGGTAATAGATCGCAAAACCCGGAACGTTGCATTTTTTCGTTGGCTGTAACATGTGTTGTGTTTTCAATTGTCTTGTGTTTGTTGTCCACTGTTCACTGTTTCTTTGTCAAGTTCAATCTTGTTCCATATTGGGAACCTGGTTCTATATTTGCGTCTGTCTTCTGTGTCTGGGTGTTGTGTCGATATTCGACTGAATTCTGTCTGTAGAATTATTTTTTGACTAATATAAAAATTATTTTTAAAAAATGACGGAATTTCTTTGGAATTGCTTTACTATCTTTTTTTTTTTTTTGTGTTTTATATTTGTTTTTTCTTGTTCGTTTTCGTACTTTGTCATTCAACAAAGGTTTGATCAGCAAAACATGAGCAATGGCGTATGACCACAAACCTCTAAATTCTAACTATATACATATATGTACATATATACACATATATGTACACATATACATGTATACATATATACATACACACATATAATCACACATATAATCACACATATACACACACACCTACACAGGCGCAAATACACAGCCCCTATAAATATTAACGTAAATGGTTATGCAATATTGCAAGTCATTATTTTGGGTGAACAATCCTCATGTCCAGTGGAACAAAAAGTTTTATTTGAACCTAGGTTCGAAAACTCACCTTCACTGTAGTATAGGCATTAAGACTTACATTGCATGGCGTGCCGGCTGGACCTTTTAGTACGGGATGCTGAACATGGACAATGACTACCGTACAATTGAATACGACTCGTCTGGTATGTAGTTGCCGATATTAGCTGCAATGGCATTTCTCACTATCACGATCCAACCGCACGCTATGCACTTTACACAGATACACTGGAAAATCGCGAAAATGTTTAAAATAGTCTCCAATAAACTGTATTATATCAACCGTGACACGTGTGAACAATTTTGGGACAAATCACACACGCTGTGTGTCCAAGCTGTGCAGTTCTAACTGGACCTGTTGTAGAGAGAAAAAAATGCTACAAATAAACGATAGCTAATGTTGATACGAAACATTCAGTGTTATATACAGCATGTATTGGAACCTAGCAAAACAGTCAACTACTCTCGCGATTTTCCAGTGTCTCCAACTATACATCATTTACAGAAATGGTGCATTTTCGGACCCACATTCACGCAATATTTTTTGTTCCTTAAGGCGTGACGATTGTTCCTTCACATCACTGACATGCAATTTTGCTCCACCCTGTAGGTGATTACTGTGGTGAAGAGATAACATCACTTGTCTTCCATATCGGTGAACTTGGCCGTTTGGATCTCTCGCGATTTTCGCAATTGGGAAACATGATGGACAGTGTCGTATCGTGGTCGGGTTCCAAGGCATACAATGTAAGTAGGGCCGGAATTTAGCCCGAGTTTGTATCAGTGCTTTATGTGTATATCCGCAGCTGTGCTTCACGGTTATTGGCTGCGTGTCTTTGTGAGATGACGTGCCTCATTTGACTGCGCCAATCACAGTAAGGTTACCGCAACACCACATGTATGTTATTTACAGGTAGAACCTCAAGACACGTGAGAATTAAAACATCCATTCACCAGAGACAGGAAATTTCGCGAAAAGAGTTTTGCATCACTGTGTTTCAATGTCTTACGTGCGCACCTGCAGCTCTGCTTTGTGGTCAGTGATTGAATGCCGTAACACCCAGAGTGTGGAGGTTAAACCCGCAAATCACAGACGTGTTGTGTCACAGTTATCCATGTACTGATTGGCACAGTCAAATGAATAACGACTCTGCACAAAAACACTCTGTCAATGGCCATGAAGTTGAGCTGCAGCGGAAAGTTCGCGGTCCTAAATATAAGTAGAGATGATGGTTTATCGCGGGAAAACTTGACTGTTTGCTGGGTTTCAACGCACGTTCAGCTGACTAGAAGATTACAGGCTTTTGCTTGTACTTGAAGCTGTTGCCCTATTTGACTGGGCCAATAAGAATCCCAATATTGTAATATTTGATGCCTGTTATTGGTTTGCAGACAGCTACGTTGTGTCAGAAGTATATCACCGAACCATATATGTTGCAATAACTACAGTGTTTCCAAGGGTGTGTTAGCACTAAACCTTTTCGCGATATATACCGTTATTAGAGGTGATGGTTAGAGACACTGAAAAATCGCGAAAATATTTGACATAGTCTCCAATAGACTTTAGTATCTCAGTCGTGGCACGTGTGAACAGTTTTCTAGCAAATCACACACGTTCTGTGTTAAAACTGTACAGTTCTGATTGGGTCTGTTGAAGAGGGACATAGTACTTCATATAAACTATAGCCAATATAGGTGCAAAACCTTCAGTGTTATACACAGCAAGCTGGAGCCTAGCAAACAATCAACTTTTACCGCGATTTACCAGCGTCTCTAATGATAGTATATCACGAAAATATGTTGTGCTAACATACCCTTGAAAACGCTATAGTTTCTTGCAACATATATGGTTCGGTGATATACTTCTGACACAACGTAGCTGTCTGAAGACAAATAACAGGCATCAAATATTACAAATATTGAGATTCTTATTGGCTCAGTTAAATAGGGTAACATACCCACGTACAGGGAAAATCGAGTGAGCTTCTTATAAGCTGAAAGTAGGTTGAAACCCAGCAAATAGTAAAGTTTTCCCGCGATAAACCATCATCTCTAACCGTCATTTCTAAATATAAGCTACTACTATATGCTTCAGCACGTGGACTCAGTGTTCGTACCGGTCATATCCAATAAACATATGGTGTGTAGACCAACGTATATTATTGGAGAATAGGTTCCTTGTATTTTGTAAGCTACTATAAGACGAGTGTACCTGCTCTACGTGTCTAATGGTCCCACGGACCAACTCGGCGTTGAGTGCTTATCACCGCATGCCTTGGGACAGGACCAATATATATTTACAAATTCATAACTTGAAACAACAAAAGATACAAAAAGTTTATGTGAACAAAAATCCAGCGAACTGCCAAGCCACTGTCCCACCGTGGTTCATAGATGCTTTGGCACAGAAAAATCGGTTTCGTGGTCGCTTTGTCAATATGGACATCACCAGTTTTTTGTAGTAACAGCAAAACTTCGCTAAAGAAAGCATATATAACTTTTTTGGTTACCACAAAAGATTTGGTGAGGTAAATTATACCAAAATATTATGCCTTCACCATAAAGTTATTTTTGTGGTTTATGTCATCATTAGAACTATTTTATTGGAACCTACTATACATTGTTTCGGCCAAGTAGTCTTTATATATTAGCCCTTATCGAAAAATCTATCTCAACGTCCGTACATAATTAGCGAACAACCAAAAATCCGTATTGCTCAGTTAGCTACTGAAAATGCAATGTTACCAAGATGGAAATCCCCAAAAATAAGTAAAAATAATGTTCTAAATTTCTGACGTTTCATGCCCACTGGCCTTTCACAATAAAATGACAAATTAATTTAGGCAAAACCAGAAGAAGGTGAATATTACGAAATGAACTGCAAACACGCTGACATTTACATGGGTGTTTTAATTTTAAAACATTGATGAGCCACCATCATACACAATACAAACACAGCAACCGTGCTGTACATAACTACAATATTTACCATACAACCAACGACAACATAGGCGCCAGCGACTGCGAACCGAAAAGCAACGGGAACCCATAACCACTACCTCTGACTTTACAGTGTTACTAACCGAGTCGTCTGAGAATTCACAACAAACACATCTTAATGTTTGTAAGGGAAATTTTAAGGATGCAGTTTATATTAGAAGAAAATCTTACTTAGAAATAAATTAATGTATATACGACTAATGACAAAATCTCACACGGTTTTGTTAGCTTTTTTATTAATTTCCGATACAAACCTAAAGAGACAGCATTTAAACAGTTTTTATTAATGAGGTTTGTATACAGATGTTTTCAAAAAACTTGAAAAAGTCAATATTTTTTTCAGGCGGTTTGTCACCAAAATAGAAACACTCTTACATCCCGTATAACCGATTTTGACAAGTGAAATTTATGTCAGATTGTTTTATACACATAATTATTACTGAACATTGACGTTAATATTTCATTTCTCATTTCATCAAGGGTGAAAGAAAACCACTTTGTAGTAACGACAATTATGTAATAACAGGGTTTATATTAACGCGGTCACACTGTATTTCTGAACTTAAAAATATGTCTTCCCGCACCCCTCTCCATTCCAGAAACTTCCAGTACGTATGTTATCACTGTTAAAGAGTGTACGTGGCACAGGGATGCTGTTTGAAGTGAAGTGAAGATGGGTGAGTTGAACCCGAACCTTCATTTTTTTTTGCTTCATCAATACTAGAAGTTCACCTCCACCCCTCCCCCTTACAACCCTACCTTCAACTTCCCTTTGCAAAGCTCCGTATCGCGTGACTGGGAAACGTTTCCACCCGCCTGCATTAGCGGAGTGCGGCCGCATTAGGCCGGCAATAAAATAATGGGGGGTGCATCCTGGCAGGGGATGAAAAATCCATTTCAGCATCTGCAGAAGTAAAAATGGGGGGGGGAGG
>PNEQ01009286.1:0-59586 GCA_003012365.1 Medauroidea extradentata | reverse complement strand
GCCCTGCCTTGTCTGGAGTAAGGCACAGAAAGGCAGGGGCAAAAATTCTTGTAAAAGGAATACATAATTGCGAAGAACATCCGCAAACAATAAAATGTAGCAACAAGCGGAATCTTTAGTAATAGTATATATACTCTTCGTTAGGGTGTATCAGTACCCGCCATGTTGGAATAACGAAACTTCTGCATATAATTTTACCTACAAAATGTCTATAATGTTTTATGCTTCGACAAGGCAAAGGCAATAGATTCTTACATTGTACACAGTTGACATCACTCGACTACTATTGCTTATACCATACTTGTGACCATCCGTAAAAAAATGCCTTTCTTCCTCTGGAAAGTTATTAGTCAAAAACTAAGAAATACAGTGAAGGTGTGACAATTTGGTAACGATTAATTAAGAAGGTAATATATGGACCATGTCAGGTGAGAAATTTAAATTAATCTTATTGTATTGAACTTGAAGCGAAAATTCGAGAATTTGAAGATGACAGGTACCGACCCCCCTTAAAGCCTCACTCGGTAGTTTTTTCATATTGGTGCAAAGAACTCAAAATGGTTATTAACAAAATGACAGTGTGTAGTCATACAGTGCACTAACATATGCAGTATTTTCACACAATACACAGTTTGTCCGCGAAGAAATACTTTGATTGACTTTGCCTTGTTTTCATAATAAAACTTGTGATATTTTAGGTGCAAGAGTTAAAATATTGTAGAGTTCACTGTCAGAAAAAATTAAGACACAAAAATATTGCTACAAGTTGGGGCTAGGCATATTTGGGGATGGAGGTCTTTAATACAAGACAGAAAATAAATAAAGCTAGCCTAATTTATTTACAACTATCTACACAAGAAAATGTATATAAAAAATTATTAATCACAATTAAATAGATGCCAAACAAAACAAATAACTACTATTTACATATAGGTTATAAAATCTTAATAATAAATCTGTATAAGTTCTCTGTTCATGGAAAGTCTTTCTAATCACTCACAATGGTGGACCAATGCACGAGCAACGATAAAACTCTTATGGCTTAAAACCGCCTTCGTCACTCGCCGCAGTCCAACTCGCCAGACACCCTCGAACACCTGTCGCAACCCAATACTTCTCGCCACTCGTCACTATCACTTTAACTCATACCAGGCACCTGCCAGCCAAAAAAACTCCCCGACTCTGCTGCAGCGCTCTTTTATATCCTTACTCTAAAGTCTCGAATTCTCTCGGCAAGTCTTTTATCTCAAATATCCTGGAAGGGTGTCGCATCAGGATCAAGCACAATCCCGTAAAATAGAGTACGAACAGGAATACTCTAGACCACGATATCTTCTTCCGTTACCCGTTATTGGGGTGCAGGTGGCCGCCACAGCACATGAGCGGCACAATGTACGACGAACCTCTTTGTTATTGCCGCCTCTATATCAGGTTACACTGCTCTCCGATTATCGCGGCGTGCAAATGGCTTCTGTGGCGTCACTCAAGGTAATACGAGCCGTACAGAGCACAGGGAGATCTCTTAGCTCTACCGCCACTGTATCCTCTTTCTCCGCTCAGCCAGATAGTCGCAGCTCCAACAATATATAACAGTGCCAAAACAATTAAGCGATTCTTCGACATTGATATCAAGTTTCGTTTAAAAAAAATACTATCGCCATCATTGTAAAGCTGCAGGGCATGAAGGTAATTCATATTTTCTCTGACCTGGCATCCACGATAGTTACATAGAAAAAACTATTCAGCAGCAGCCACAAAAATGTTTAGTCATAATGGAACTCGCCAAAATTGTATCGGAAAAGTTACTTTGCAGTAATTCATACTTGAATAAAATTTTGTTGTGACAACTAACATAGTTTTACTGAGTAAATGAGGAGTTAAATCATAGGGATAATACTTGCTACACGTTTGTACTGCTAAGCCGACTGATATATTAACTGTCGCCAGTACTTGTATACAGAATGTTACGAAAAGGTACGGCAAAACTTTCAGGAAACATTCCACACACACAAAGAAAGAAAACATATGATATGGACATATGTCCGGAAACGCTTAATTACCATGGTAGAGCTCAATTCCTTACATCTCGTTAATACGCCATACTCCAGGGATACATCAGCGCATCAGGGATTCCACGATGCACGTGTCTTCGCTCGCGGAAGTCATTTTTAACATTTCATTTAAGAACATGTGTTACGTAATGCTGGTACTGCCTGTTTCTGTGTGCTTCCAGTCCACCATTTCATGTGAGTTGAAGAGACGCAATGCAGTCACAATTGCCTTCCGTCACGTCGCCCACCTGGCGGTGATCCTAGGAAGTAACGTACATTCTAACGAAACATTCCGTTAGGTAATTGGAACAGTATCTGTACGAAATGTTTTTTTACGATGACGTTTAACAAGAGGTAATGGAAGGGGCTCTACCGTGGTAACCAAGCGTTTCCGGACATATGTCCTATCACATTTTTTTCTTTCTTTGTGTGTGTGGAATGTTTCCTGAAAGTTTGGCCGTACCTTTTTGTAACATCCTGTGGAACTGTGAAGTCTACGCTACTGCAACATAAATCCTCAAAATAATCGTACATTTATTCATGAGGCATTTATGTGGAGTTAGAAGTTTACACACACTTTTGATACTAAGTGAGGGAGAGACTGTCAAATAATTTGCTCAATGATTTTGATTTTACTTTTCAATAACTTCCCTAGAGTGGAACGACGTTTTATTTATAAAACTTTTAATATTTGTGACAAAAATATTTTAAGGTTATTTTACAACGTCCGGAAGAATAAATTAATAGTGATTAAAAAAAAAGTTAAAAAATGTGAACTAAAAAGTAAAAAAAAAAAAATAAATTTTTTAGTCACATTTGTCATATTTGTACATAGTGTGTAAATTAAGTTCTTAGAGTGTTTATAAATAAAGGTCTTTTCAAGATATAAAAAATATATATAAATTTTAAAGATACCTATTAGTTATACAAGTTACTAATTTCATAGCGCCTACCACCCACTGTCATTCAGCTCCACAGCACGTACCGCAACTAACAACATAATAACTTTTACTTTAGTTCACGTATTTGTAATAATATAATAATGTATACGTAATATAATACCAAAATATTGCATTGTCACCGAACTTACATAAGAATGCCGAATTTCATCTCAATCAGATACCAGAAAGTGGTTGTAGAATTGTTTGCAAATTTTCAAACGGACAACTATATGCATACAAACATTGAAAGTTAAAATAAAAGCTTGCAAAAATTATTTCAATTAGAGTAGTTAAATCTGAAGACAATATTAGTCTTCAAGTCATTGTAGCCTATACCATGAGCAGGAAACACATTAACTTAAAAATTTTCCTTTTTATAGGTGCCGTTAAAATTATATTATAGGTAGGGACTGGAAAATATCGCGAATTCAATTACCTGTAGTCTAGAATCCATTGTACTATGCATATTCAAGGCCCGTCTATTCGTTCATTGTTTGCTGTTCTGTTCCATTGAGTAGCAGCTAGCGGACAAATAGACGGGGCTTGAGTATGTATAGTACAATGGATTACAGCCTACAGGTCGTTGAATTCGCGAAATTTTCCAGTCCCTAAATATAGGGCTTTTAAATCGAACAAATAAATTTATAAAAAAATATATTAAAAATTCACCATTGTAATTTAAATTGTGCTAATAAATTAAGTGTGCACTATACCAAACATTGAGTATTAAAATACATAGCATACACTAACTTTTTAAAAGTTGTAGCTTACCTGGCACTTTAAATGGGTTCCAGCCAGGGGCGTCATTTCAGGTTTTTCTTAGTTGGGCTGCGGGCAAGATTTTTTTGGGCGACAGTGACCTTTTCGCATCTTTACTATTAATTAAGCATGTATAAATTAGAAACTTTAATAACAAAACGTTGGTTTTATGTGCTTACGTTAGTATTATTTAAATAACAAAATACACAAAATTTTTTTATACTTATTGCCTTCTAAATCAAGTGAGGCATTTGCCCCCCCCCCTTCCCATAAATGACGCCAATGGTTCCAGCATGTGCGTAGAAAGCTGTTTTTGAGGATACAATTCAACTTACCGAAAATACGTTACGCTAGGAAATGAAAATACACATCCCAGTCGGTATGGAACAATACTTAGAGGGTACGGAAATGCAAAATGTCAAGCGGACGATTGGGATACTCAATCGTCGGCTAAATCTGAACTACTCATCATAATTCTATGCGTCTATTTTTGCCGAGTAGATAATTAATTAGCGGACGTACGTTTACACAGACTAGACGGTATAATACTTTGCTTTCGAGTAAAAAAATATAAACGGTTTTCAGAGAAACACGGGCTTGAAACCACCTCTCGCGAGGAGGTTCACGGATGTTAAAATTATTTACAAATCAAAACACGAGTGAGTATTTTTGAAATTTGGTTATTATAGAAACCTGAATTTACCATACTTAAAATCATAAAAACCAATGTTTTCTATTTTTATGGAGTTTACTGTTTCAAGCCCTTAACCAACACGCTGTAAATTGGAAGCCCTCCAACATCGTCAAACAGATGTTTTTAAACTCATGAATCTCAAAATCCTCCGTTACACCCTGTGACATTAAACATGATAAGCCAAGCCTGTGTGCATCAGTTTTGTACTTGTTGAAATATATTCGGTGGTATGAGGTTATTTGTGGGAAGACTGTAAAGACCATTATATGTATCGCAATTTTGTTTAAAATGTTGGCCGATTTATTTCGTCGAAATTTTTATCGACTTATTAGTCGAAACTGTACAATTTCGGCCTTAAAAAACAGCTACAACGGCATAGGCCATTTTAAACAAAACTGCTTAGACAGATTTGTGATATTTGTTCTCGTTGAAACATAACAAAATTACAATTTTATATTTGTACGAAATATCGTTAGTTTTATAAACGTTACTTAGGAGTTCATTTTCCTCTTCCAAAAAAAAATTGCTTGGCCAGTTTTCCCATGCATTCCAAAATCAAAATTTGCATGTCTTTACTTCATACAAATCTTGAAAACTAGTAAACATAATTAAATGAAATAATTCACATAGAAACTACGTATCCTGAGCTACTGCTTGAGATATGTAAAAACGCACTACATATTTTTTTGAAAATTTGCTAACTTTTTGTTACTCTTAGTAATTTTTTTAATACAAAAATATTTTATAATGGGTTAATATATACTTCAAGCCATAGACTCTGTAGATTTGATGTGATTGTTTTTTTTTATTCCGTTACGTTTCTTGGTTTTAAAATTTTGTACGAAGTAAAAGTATAAAAATTTTGCCTTTGACTTGTCATTGTGGAAAAACTGACTGAACTAATTTTTTGGAAGATGAAAACATACTCCCAAGTAATGTCTACAAAACTATCTTTATTTTATACAAATATAAAATTATGATTTATCCACACTTGAACGCCCTTAACTGAATACTCTGGCATTAACTTGTACTGTACTTGCGATGAAATTTATACACAGTGTTATTTCCTTGCATCCCTTTGTTTATATAAACATGCCACGGAAAAATATAGAAATTGGCCGAAAAAGGGAAAAATAACTTCGCTTCTAACAAATACGTTACATAAGAACTAAAGTACATACAGTATAAGAATTCCATTATTTGACAGATCATAAAAAAGAAGAATGTAGACAAAAATATTATGTATCCTTCCACCACCATGTGCTTTCCACCTGACAATCAAAACATGTCAACAGTTACGGTATATTATGATTGCAATAACATCCTAAGTGTGTTGTGATTTTCTTTTGGTTATTTTTAGATCTCAGACAAGTAGGTGATTTGTTTTCAAAACTTACTGCACCTCAATCATACTAGGGTTAGGTGGGCAATGTTAATAGAAAACTATTTCATATTTCAGCAATGGATAGCCTACTCCTCAGTAGTTCAGTTGATATAAAATTTCAAAATTTAACATTATTTATTGTATAATTTCCTAGAAATGCTCAAAATTGTAATATTTAATGGTACCACAAAAAACATGCATGGTTAACTTTTTTTAATTTCTACTTGACATCTAAAAAGTTTAAATACTAGTAGCTTATTTTATCACAGCAAACTAAAGTTGCAGAGCATACGACAATGTAAGCAAACATCTTTAAACCAAAATAAAAAATTAAATAATGCATGATAGCATTAATTCAAATATTTTTCTTAATGCCTTCAATTTGGTTCTGCACTATCAGATCATAAAGCAGTAGTTTAAGTTACATGTAGCAGACTATCTAAAAATAAACTTACCTTTTGTGGGTAGGTCCTACCTTCGAAATATGAGTGTTGTTACCATAGTCATGCGACAGAAAACTTACTGAACGGAAATAATATACCAACAAAAATCGTAAGTAATCAACAAACATGGGCAGGCCTAACTGCCCAAATAAGCTATAAATAATTTTGTTAATTAACACATATGATTAAACAAGTGAACTTTAATGACCGGGAAATACATATGCGTAGATCTTCTGGCATTTTGTTTTGGTAATGTGTAGGCCTACACTTTTGCAACTGACGGGCACAAAATCTCACGTGAACTTGATATTAAATGTTACCACTTACTTGCTATAAAAAATAAAACACAGACTTTTTGGTACAAAAAGAATTTATTGAGTCGGCGACTTTAAAAGGATGTTTACATATACGCCTTCAACAAGAACCGTAAGTGTTTACCCACAAATTCTGTTAAAATAAAAGGCAGGTAACAGTTTTTTTCTGTAGCACTTTCCTCTGGACAGATTACCTGCTTCTTACTTAGCGACTGTTTTTTGAGACATACCACGATGCTGCAAGGCTGAACGTTTTTCCACTTTCCAGTTTCCTTATTCCGAAACCCCCGTTGTCGTAGGCGATTACAGTCCGGGTATTTTAATCCCTGCATTGCAAAATATTAAATATACGCACAGAATATTGCAATAACACCTTAAAATAATCACAAACGCACACAAAACATACGAGAAGCTCACGCAATGGCCGTCCTATGTTCTGGTTGCCGAACGTTGTAATATCAATCCCTGAATTTATTAAATTCATATGCGCAGAATATTAAAATAACACCTCAAAAGAAAAGGATCACAAACACACGAACACACGAGAAGCTCACGCAAATAGCCGTCCTTTGTTTTGGTTGCCGGTACAGGTCAACCGATAATGGTGCGCATGTTTGTAAAATAGTTGTAGAAACGACGCAGTCTGAATAGAATAAAACAGTTAACTGACTAATGCTGGATACAGAACCGTGTTATTTTATTTAGGTTCCTCCAAAAATGCTTACTTTTTTCACGTGTAATACACACTATTTTCAATGTCGGCGATAGAAGTTAACCGATTTGTTGATCAGGGCTACCACTATTGCTTCATCAGGTCATACGATCACGCCCTGTTGTTTTAAATGGTATGTTATTCTGCCACGTGTTTGGCACGTGTTACAAATATTGGTAGCATCGGCTGTCAAAATACGGAATTTTTACATGGGATAGACAGTCGATTGTTAACGCTGCTCTTTTGTTACATGACTAAACAGAACTAAGGTTAATTGTACTACAGGTTAGAAAGAAATACGTTTTCTTATGGGAGAGCTTGGCACAGGGAAAATTTCTGCCACTATTTTCGCTTCAATCGCTAAGAGACCTGATAAATACGAAACCGTAGTAAAATTTAATTAAAATGAACTTAGAAATTATATTAGTCATTTAAATTAATTTTAAAGTGAAAACAAACCAATTTTGCGTTTTAAATTATCAACTTAATGTAACTTAAAACTCAAGAAAGCTCTGTGATTGGTCAGTTTTGTGCACTAGCGATACCAGCGCTCAAGTGGCCGAAATTTTTCCTGTGCCAAACTTACAACATTGATCTTTCTAACCTGTAGTAGAATTAGCCTTAACTGAACGCTGACAAATTGCAGGCGAAATCTAGGGAATTGTGTACTTAAACATTGGCACAGGACATTGCATATCACGGGCTGCAATATGGCGCCGTTCAACCCGGTCACACACAAGAGACAGGTCGTCAGCGTTGGTCTCGCACCGCTTGGCTTCGAAAGTCTGGCGTGCGTGATGGCTTAGTGGAAACCGTTGGAAATTAGTTAGGGCGGTGTTCTCTGTGGCGGTCGAGCTGTGGCGTCGCGTGTCGCCGTGCCAGAGATGAGCGGAGGGGGAAGGGGAGGAGCTTGGTCCAGACGCCAAAGGGACCGACGTGGCAAATGGCGGCATGACCTCACAGCACAAAGGCATTCTAGCTACTACCACGGCACGTCATGCCCGCGGTCAAACCCAGCGACGCCCTTGGGCTGCCGTCGACTAGCCCTTTCACCCCTCCCCCCTCCCCCAGGGGCCAGCAAAACCCAACCCTCGCGCTCCGCCACCAGCAGTAATAACGCTCTGATGGGAATTCCTGCAATACCGGTTGCCTACACCACGGGCGTTATGAAGCTCAAAACGTTTGTGTTTTCACGCATACTGGAAAAATGTAATATCTCCAACCCCTTTGTACATCGGTGATTTAGTCCAAGGTCGCTGTCACGCTACTTAAGCCCAGTTTACACCGAAAAAAAAAATAACAGTAACAATGTTAGTTACAAAATGTTAGTTACAAAACTGTTATCAACAAATTCTAAGCTATGGTACACTACTTTATAGCAATGTTGATAGGAAATGTGTTATCAACATTGCTGAAAACAAATGTTGCTAACAAAGTTGTAAGAACGATGAACGGAAGTTAATAACAACGTTGAAGACAAAAATGCCTACAACATTGCTGATAACATTGCTACCAACATTCTTTGATCTAGACCGTCCTAGAATGGGTAGAGAAAATAATGTTATCAGCAGTGTTGGCGACAAAGATATAAATAAGTTTTAAAAATTCATAACGTTTGCTACTCGCAAACGTTTTAATCAAAGTGTTGGTAACAAATATTATTAACATTTATTTCATAAATATTGAGAAAGTTAATAACAGAACGTTGGTAACAATATTAATAACATGATGTTAATATTTTTCATGCATTTTTACAACATTGTTAATAACTTTTGCTGAAAACACGTGTTATTAGAAATGTTATCGGTGGTATAAACTAGGCATTACAAATATACTTCACTTAAACATGTTAACTTTATGGAGCTGTTACACGGCATTCGAACTAGTTTAGGAGCCTATTTGTAACTTTTTCAGCCCCTTACACGATCTTTGTACAAAGACAGTTACATGTTAAGGCCACAGGTTTCTATTGACGCAGTTTTGCGAGTTTAATTTTTTTTTAATCATGAAATAGAGCAGATATCACAAAACCGTTACACAGAAACCTTGGAAATTGTTTGTACTATGTAGTCTATTTTTTTAAAACTTAAGGGGGATTGATCCCTGTCAGGTCAGTTTTACGATATGTCTTATAAATCAGGGAATAGACAGATTGTTTTGCTTTTTCACGCTGACAAGGCATAGTTTATTGTTTCATTCACTTCTTGGAATCCACATGGCATTGTTTCTGACTGTTAACGTTGCGGCCTCTGTAGTCGCTCCCGTAAATAAAGCATTTTTTCCTTTCCAGCTGTTTCCCGTTGCAAAATAATGAATATATTATGGTTCCAGCAACTACACAAAATCGATTAAGGTTGTATCTATGCCTTGTCGTGACCAAAATTTTGATACATCGACTGGAACAGAAGTTATCGAGAAGAAACAGATAAATCCAAGATGGTAGGGATCAATGCCCGTTAAGTTTATATAATTTTGGTTAGTTATACAGTTAATTAAATTTTATTAAACTCTACAATTAACCAAAATTATAAAAAAAAATTATACTTAAATAAATTAGGCTAAATAGGAGAAACAATTTTCAACATTTCTATACAACAGTTTTGCGACATCTGTTACCATTCAGGATATAAAAAAAATAAAACTTACAAAAATAGCAATAAATACGGACCCGTGGCCTTTACTATCTTCACGATGAGAATTCATGTTCTGTGAATGCCTTCCAAAAGTCTCGTGACACTCTTTATATAAGGCTGTTGTTACATAGTCCATGAAAATAGCCGACATATTTACGTTGCGTTCTACAACCATCCTCGTTGGAGAATAAATCCGACTGAAACGTTCCTTAGAAGGAGACATAACTACATTAATTAATTTTCCCTTCAAAATGTAAAACGTTTCGAAGATTATGATGGTGTATTGTATTTTATAACCTTTACTGCCGATGAAAACGACACATGTGCTGCTATCTCTTGCGGTAGGTACAATAACACAGTAGGCCAACTGTGCTGTTAACTCTTGTAAAAACAATACACTAACTATCTGCTAGAGACGAGTGTGTGATAACTTAAAAAAATCGGAATTCTACAGAGGAATAAACAGGTTTTGTGTTATTTAGGGCCAGTTGTATCAACACTGGTTAACGCCTGGAATGCATTTTTCTCCTGTTGGGCTATAAATGCTTGTAACAGTTGTATGAACCCTTTTATCGCTAGTCCACGGCCGTAGAAGAACAGGTCTGGACACTCGCCTATCTACCAATGTATTTATCTTGACCCCCTTGTTGTTTGGCTGCAGTTCGTTAAGTTACCGAGAATGAACTTTTTGGCGCTGTAATCCGGGCGGTCGGACTAAAACTCCGCCTACTTTTTTCCCCCATTGTAAACATTATAAAGTAAATAAAGCTTGTTGGAGCCATGCTTTAGGATTGTGAGCTTAGGAAGTATTTCATAAATTGATAAAAGAATACGTTTTAATAAATTGCTTATGTTAGTGGGAGGGAAGTGAGCGGAGTCTGAGCCCGACCGCCCTAACTGCAGCGCCAATAAAACACAATATTCTCGGTAACTTGGTGAACTGCAGCCAAACAACAAGGGGGTCAAGTTTCCAGGCGAGTATCCAGACCTGTTCTTCTACGGCCGTGCGCTAGCCAGAGTCTCTGGCTAGTTAACCTGCCATGGAAGAGACTGATAAATACTTAGACAGGAGAATAGAGGCGAGCGCGAAACGATTTACAAAATGGCGATGGCAGTTGCGAAAATTCTGTGACTCGTTTATGTTAGTACAAATATAATACTTTGCGGGAAGTCGTATTAACGTGAGATATTGTAGCATGAAACTATAACTTAGTGTGAGACTGGGTTAAAGAGAAAGTGTGCTTCGAAAAACGTGTCTCTAACCAAGCAAATTCGTGTATAGTACCGAAACTGATTATTACGAATGTGTGCTTTGTGCATGCAATGTTACTTCCAAACTTGTTTTGCATAATTTAAAATTAAAATCGTATTGATTGCGATGGTAATTTTAGCCACTTTTTACTTTGGCAATATTAATGTCTCGCGCCTAAAATAACGTTTTGATACGCTGTCGTAACCTCAAATTGTGTAGCTTCACGTGCATGTACAAGGAAGTAAGAAAGTGTGAAGAGATTTTTAAATGTTTGTTACAATTGGAGTTTACAATTAGAATTTATTGGTTTGTGGACATACGCCATTGTTCGTTTTGTTGACCGAACTTGTATTGAAAGACAAAGTGGCAAAATACAAAAAAAAAAACACACACAAAAAAAAACACATAACACTTAAGGAAAAACAAACCCAGAGGAATTCTGTCAGTTTTTTTGTCAGCAAGAATTCTAAACACAGAATTCAGTCAAGAATTTGACAACACCTAATCACAAAAGACAGACACAAAGAAAAAACCAGATTCCCAATAAGAGAGAAGATGAAAAAATACATAAATAGTGGACAGTGTACAACAAACAAAAAACAAGAAACAACACAAGTTAAAATCAACGAAAAAATGCAAAATTTCGGGGAATGCGATCTCTCTCTCTCTGTGAGAGTCTATTTCTCTGTGTGAGAGTGTATCTCTCACTGTGTGAGCGTCTATCTCTCACTGTGTGAGCGTCTATCTCTCACTATGTGAGCGTCTATCTCTCTGTGTGTGAGCGCCTAACTCTCTCTGTGTGTGAGCATCTCTCTGTGTGTGTGAGCATCTATCTCTCTCTCTGTGAGCGTACATCTATCTCTCTCTCTTTGTGAGCGTCTATCTATCTCATTGTGAGCGTCTATCTCTCTTTGTGAACATCTATCTCTCTCCTCATCGTCTATCTCTCTCTCTTTGCGAGCGTCTATCTCTCTCTGTGTAGTCGTCTATCTCTTCCTGCGCGCCTATCTCTCTCTTTGTGGGCATCTATCTCTCTTTTTGTGAGCGTCTATTTCTCTCTTTGTGAAAGTCTATTTCTCTCTGTGTTCATCTATCTCTCTCTGTGTGTGCGTCTATCGCTTTCTGGATGCGTCTCTCTCTTTGTGGACGTTTATCTCTCTCTTTGTGAGCGCCTATATCTCTCTTTGTGAGTTTCTATCTCTCTCTGTGCGTGCATCTATCGCTTTCTGTTTGTCTCTATGTGTGTTTGCTTGTGTGTGTGTGTCTACTTGTGTGTCTGCTTGTGTGTTTATATTTGTGTGTGTCTGCTTGAGTGTTTCTGTTAGTGTGTGTGCCTGTTTGAGTGTCTGAGTACCTCTCTGTATGTGTGTGTGTATATGTGTGCCTGTCTTGGCGGACCCGTATATCACCTGTGACAATAACAAACGCTGCAGTTTCCATGGTAACAACTGTATGCAACAATGTCAACACAAATGGCTTAAAAGGTAGATAACTTACTAAATATGGACTGTAGAATATTTAGGTGTTTATGGTTTTTAATATAACACTCCTAGAGTACTTGCTAGATAGAAGCGTCATCGGTGATGAAAAAGGTATCTGTCGTAGTATCCGAAACTTAATAGTGTAGAAGAAAGTCAGAGAGAAAGATAGTTGTTTGAAGAACGAACTCTTACAGCTGGAACACACAAATTTGAACAGGACTAGGCCCGACCCCAGTCTCCATCTTCCCTTCCTTTATCTCCTTGAATAAAATGTATTTTATGTAATGTTTATGTTTTGTTTCATATTTCTGTAGTTATCTTTGACATTCTCCCGGTTCTTCTTGGGAAACTGTTGTGCGGTTTTCAAATAACATAGTACCGGATCATTTTTATCCTTTCATCGACTTCCTTCTGGAGGATGCTCGGAATATGTTAAGTAATTCTCTTGTACCTCGTGAAGAGACACTCTAACTTCCTTCCTATTACTGTGGCAGATTTACACAATATTTCGTGAACATCTTCCTTCTACATTACTTTATATCATAGTCTAATTCCTGTACGAGATCTGAGAAGTATATAATACGAAACACACTTTCCAATGCGATTGAGTAAAGCTAAGTTCTTTAATGAAAGTTTTATACGGCACCAGTTAACTAGATACCCTAAATACTAAAATATTTTCAGTATTTCCAATTAAATAATGCATTATTTAAGAAATAATAAAATGCACGACCAATTTTACTTAAACACATAACAACTTTTTAAAGATCCAGCCACACATTTGCCAAAATACGGAAAGCTTTATACAATTGGCAAAATGCCTGTATGGCTGACAGCTAAAGAAACAGAGCAAGCTGTTTTAGGGGGAAAAGCTTCCTAGTCGCTAGATGTCATTATGCCATCAAACACGTCCGTTAAAAAAATAACTGCATGGCTTTAAAAGTTGAAGAAAAATTGTCATCCAGTAAAATGACTGATTGGGAGGGCATCGGTTTGATTCCCAATGTTGTATACCTCCAAAATTACTTCAGACGAATACAAGGATGAGTCCTGCTTGAACGACATGTTCGATTTATTCTCGTGTCCGTACCAATCTTTGACTACCTTACTGTAGACGATGCTTTAAGCCTTTGTATATAGATAGATATGCCCATTTGGCGTTAATATTTAGCGACAGGCAGGAACTCGTTGACCTATGCTCGCTCGAACACATTCATTGACGCCACGTATTTGTATGATTGTAAGAGATGATAGCAAGTATATCGCGAAAAATGGTTTGTGCCAACATACCCTTCAAAACACTGTAGTTTCTTGTGACATGGGGGTGATGTACGTCTAACTCAACGTAGTTGTCTGCAGACTAATAACAGGTCTGAAATATTACAATAGCGGGATTCTTGTTGGCTCAGTCAAAAATGGTAACAGCTCCAAGTATAAATGACAGCCAGTAATATTCTGGTAAGCCGTACGTTCATTGATACCCAGCAAACAGTCAAGTCTTCCCGTGATATTCCATCACTAGGGACTCCTGTTTTTCGCGAAAATAATTTTGCCTCACTTTGTTTCAGTGCCTTACGTGCACATCTGCAGTTCTGCTTCGTAGTCAGTGATTGGATATTTTAACTCTCACGAGTCTTGGTATTCTACCGGCAAATCACAGCCGTGTGGTGGTGTTGTGAACTTATTCTGACAGGCTCAGTCAAATGAGAGACGTCACTTCACAAATACAAACTGCCAATAACCATGAAGCAGTATTGCAGTTGCGCAAGTAAAGCTCTGAAACAAACTGAGGCAAAATTCTTTTCGCGAAAAATAGGGTCCCTAACCATCATCTCTACCAATGATGTATATTAAATGGTATATAAATTTATTCCTGTGCTCTATTTGGTATAAATCATAGGTTTAGTTAATTATTTATGACTCTGTACTTATTCTTTTATTTTAAAATATCTATAGGCCCTAGGTATAAACGTATAACATTTGGTTGTCACATCTCACCCCATTTGGCATAATCACGCCCCGTTCTACGTTACTTTTTTAACTAGTAATATAAAATCAACAGTAAAACACCCGCTATCCTGTAATGCGGAGACACAGTCATACGTTCAGCGTACCAAAATATTACTGGCTTTCGCTTGTACGTGGAGGTGTTACCCTATTTGACTGAGCCAATAAGAATCCCGCTGTTGTAATATTTTATGCCTGTTATTGGTCTGCAGCTATGCTAGATCAGCCGCATGTGACGCAGTCATACACGTTGCAAAAAACTGCAATGTTTTCAAAACTATGTTAACAGGAATAATTTTCGCGATACACCAGTATCTCTAACCATCACCTCTTATAATTCGGTTGTCACCCTCTCTTCCCACTTGATATCAGGGGTGGATCCACAATGGAATTGAGGTGGGGAGGGGAAATATACTTTTGTTAGCACCGGTTGGCCGATTTAAAGCGGAGGTTCGGGGATCTTCCCCCGGAAAAATTTTTATTTTAAGATGCAAAATGGTGCACTTTGAGAAGATTTTGAACGTTAATGTTTAACGCACAACAGACACAAATTGGAACATTTTCAAAGAGTTTACAGTCAGTTTTTTAGAATATATTGCAAAGTTCATAACACCTACTGCATTTCCGATAGTTTGAAAAAAAAGTATAACATTTCCAAAACAAGATTGGTCTCTT
Source organism: Medauroidea extradentata (assembly GCA_003012365.1). Classification (NCBI taxonomy): domain Eukaryota; kingdom Metazoa; phylum Arthropoda; class Insecta; order Phasmatodea; family Phasmatidae; genus Medauroidea; species Medauroidea extradentata. The sequence continues at coordinate 44,240 of PNEQ01009286.1, read as the reverse complement.
GGTAGGGGAAAAGGGGGGGGGCAAATTTCCTCGATCCAGTCCCCCCTTGTATCGGCCACTGCTTGACATAATATCACCCCGTTTTACGGTACTTCAGGAACACACACACACACACACACAGTCGACCAACAGCAAAAATCATATGAACAAACAGTAACATCAAGTCCAGTCTGCTGTCAGATAATAGTGTGACATTTCTACCCTCTTCTTACATCTAGGGACAGGTGATTGTCGCCAAAATATTTCTGCAACAACTTGTTTCAATGCCTTACGTGCACACCTGCAACTCTGGTTCGTGGTTATTGACAGAATATAATAGGGCAGAAGCGTGGCTTATTTGACTGTGCCTACCAGAACAATGTTACCACGACGCCACAAGTCCGTGATTTGCGGGTAGGACTACCGAGACGCCAATCACTAGAGACAGGAAAAAATTATCAAGTTCTGCGACCAGTAGAATAGACTGCAAGTGTATCGTTTACTGAAGCAGACAAAAGCTGTTTATTCGCTGCTCGTCGATATAGTGATACAACACGAGTGGGCCTGCATTTATTTACTTAGTATTTGCTCGGTGTCATTTAGAAGTTGTCAACTATGGGCCGTATCTATAAACGGCTTTAGAAAGACAACCAACTGCTATCCCCATAGAGAAAGCATTGGTGAGCAGTTGGTTGTCATTCGAAAGAGGTCTATAGATTCGGCCCTAAGTCTCAGTCCAACTGCGTAAGTCACAGGATGTCACAGTTGCTTGAATTATAGCTTGTGCCCGAAACAAAACCAGAATTATTCAGGTCCCTGGCTATCACTGACTATGAAGCACGGCTACAGATGTGTACATAAGGCATTGAAACAAAGTGTTGCAGAATTCTTTTCACAAAAAATCGCTGGCTCTACAGATAATCGCAGACGTGTGGTGTCGCAGTAAACTTGTTCTTATTGGTGCAGTCAAATGACAGACACCTCCACACATAGACACGCTGCCAATAACCATGAAGCATAGCTGCAGATGTGCACTAAGGCATTGAAAGAAAGTGGTGCAGAAATCTCTTCTTGAAAATCAAGGGTCCCTGCCAATACTTACTGCAACCTAAAATTGCTGGTTTTTGAACATAACCTTGTTATGCTGCAAGTATGGTCACGTGACTGCGGATATCTATCTTACTCCAGAAGGTTACTTATTGTAACCGTCTCATGTCACATTTTTGTTATAGTCATAAGTACAACATATTATAAGGAAAATTAATTATTACAAAATTTATGTTAATATATAATGACGGTGAATGTTCTACTTTAAAAAGAAAACAGCCATTTTTGTAAGTCATATAGGCCTACTATTATAGTCAACGTCTATAAAAAGGAATGTCTGTGGGTCTATGTGTTACGTATGCAATACTATATCATTTATCCGTTTGCGATGAGACTTCGGTGAGAAATGCGTACCGTAAACCGGGGTTACTTTGAGACTTTTCGAGGCTATTTTGACTATTCAAAATATTAGTTTTTTGGTTATCTTGTAAATAAACAGATAATCTGAGCCGAGTAATTTAAATAATTCCTTTTATCCTTATAACTAATGTTTGAAATTTTCGCCACTAAACAATATAAAAACCAGAATTTTGAGTTGTCAAAGTTACTCCGCAATGTTAAAGCACATCCAGAAAGGCTTCTGATGAAAACGATACTTAAGGAGGAACGTGGAAGGGCGAAAAAGAGGTACGAGGACAAACGAGGTTTCCAAAAATTAGTGAAACAATTTTCTTTTTAAAACTGATTCTAAAGCTTTCTTTAATTACTTATAATTTTGCAACATTTAGAATTTTAAAAAATAGAAATTCAATATAAACATTTTACCGTGATTTATTACTTGTAATATAATCGTTATTAGTATTATTACTTACGTGAAATGTGAAGCGAGCGCCGAAGAAAACTGTTATTAAAAATTCTTTCCCCAAAGTTTTTACTTAAAAATAAACAAATAAAATTTAAAATATTCACTTTGACAAACAGATTTAAACACAAAAACTTTCTTTTCTGAGTGGTATATCAGCGTCGGGAATGAAGTCGTGGGCAACAGTTAGTATTTAAGTTGTTTTTAAATGTTGTAGTTATAGACTGAATAAGGTAGTATTAGGTTATCGCCAGTAAGGTTACATTTTCGCTATTCGAGTTGCGGGAGCCTGACTGCTTCCCACGTATATCGTCGCGTTTTCACCGATGTTCATTTACATGTCCTTGCATGTTCCGTCTAGTCCAGGGCGAAAGGACTACCCGCTCCCCTTTACAGTAAAGTGAAGTGGACTCGCCCACCGCAGGTTCTCGCCAGAGCCACGCAACTTCAGCGCTGGCTAATTGCTTTACGCGCCACTGCCAGTCTCCCGCAACTCGAATACGAGAAACGAAACCTTACGAGTGCGTGGTAGAGAAATAAACAAAAAAAAAATGAAATTTACACTTTTTTAAAAGTCTACGTGGAAAAAGGACAAAACATAAAACTTAGATAATTACGTTTTTCAAATTTACGAGCGAACATTTACCCAAAATGTTGCATTTTTCAAGCAAGACTTCTTCTTGCGCAGCAATTAAAAGTATGTAATTTCGGCGGCAGAGATTATTTTTTATAAATACGTTATTCGGGAAATATTATATCATAAAAGTTGGCAAAAACTATTGTCTACGTTTACTGTGTGTTCATCTTTTTTTTTTTTTTTTTTAATTAATTAAGCTTTGAGAAACTTGCAGTTTTTGGTCACGTTCACAATGGATATAGAACTGCTTGACTTAAACATGATAAGTTCTAAGGAGAGGTTACACGAGCTACGGACTAGTTCAGATAGCATTATCTACTCGTTCGAGCTACGGACTAGTTCAGATAGCATTATCTACTCGTTCAAGGTTAACTGGTTTGGAAATGTAGTTCGGAACAACATATCTTTGATGCTTCTCTCATATTGGTTGCTTGGAGTATCGAGCTGTGTAACAAATCAGGATGTCTTTTGGTCACACATTCCACACTTGATAAATTAACTTTTTGGTGTAGAATATTTTATATTCACTTTGCAAACACAGCAGCATTGCAGTTAAAAGTAATATGGTAATTAAAAGGTCAGGAATGTTAAGTGTAGACGTGACGATAAAAAAAGGAATATTTCAGGTTACAAATTTGTTGATATTAGAAAGTTAGTTAAGTTTATTCAGTTTAGTCGATGTAATATCGCAAACATGTTTAGCTTTAAGAGGAATCCTCAACTGGCGCACGGATGGCGTTGCAGCTAGTCACGCGTATTCTTTTTCACACGAAACCGCTTAACTTATTCATATTATGTTTATCTACGAAAGGAACACACACTTGAAACTATGCTTCTATGTTTTCAAACATTCAGCACGCTTGTTGGGAAGATAATTTTCGGGCCTCTCAAAATTGTTAAAAACGTGTTTTTTAGACTGCTGAAACTCCGAAAATATTACCTGAATTCGTAAAGTGCAAAACGAGAGGCATGCGTTGGTCTTTACTTCATACTATTCAAAAATAAAATGTTTTGGCGCCGCTTAAAGTCCCGTAGGAAACAGACTACAAGGAAAACCTTGCACGCCAGTTTGGTGCGCTGCGAATAGAGGCGATATGCTTCTCGTCAAGCGTGGGACACTGACTCTTATCACTATGCTGTTCCCACGCGTCAAAGGTGGATATTCGACACCGGCAAAAACTCCTCTTAAGGGCGTTGGACCCGTAATATTTCATTATTTTGTATTTGCGCCAAATACTGTTCAACTTTTACACATCAGATAACACTTCATTTCCCCAAATAAAAAAAAATTATGCCCCATAGTTTTTGCATAATCACTCATCAAAGTCACGAAATGGCCATTGCGGTGTAGCCAAAATCAAAAAAAAGTAATTAACTAATCAATTCAAAATTACAGGGACTGAAAGTCAGTGTATCAATGCATTTTATGACATGTTTGACAAAAGTTAGTTTTGAAAATTTCAGTAGCAGCCGAAAGTCAGAGTTATGCAAAAATTTACTCATTTTCATCACTTTTTAAAAAATACAAAAATGTATCGCCTTGTGTTTACAAAAGTCTCTTGAAGTAGCTCACATCATTAAGTATCAATACTAATTATCTTTATTCTGTAAGTTAATTATTTTTTATTATTTTGGCTGCACCGCAACTGCCATTTTGTGACTTTGATAGGTGATTATGCCAAAACTATGGGACCTATTTTTTTTTTTTATTTGGGGAAATGACATGTTATCTGATGTGTAAACGTTGAACAGTGTTTGGCACAAATATAAAATTTTGAATTTTTACGGGTCCAACGTCCTTAAGTACGATCAAACATGGCTGCCGAATGTAGTTAACTTAACACGTTTAAGACCTCTAGTGTGACCGCGACCCCAAACTAACGCTTTCAGGTCTGAATTACGTACCGTGATCTCTTAACCGAAGACTGCCGGAGTTTCCCACCTCCGTCGGACAACTTAACAAAGAAAAATTAATTCTACAATGAAATAACAATCAAATTAAACTATTGCATCTACAACACCTGTCACAAAAATTGTTTTACATAGTATTTTGAAAATTTAAATGTAATAATGAAGATTATATTATGAACATAATTTTCGGTAACGTCTCTTGCCACAGTTTATTATGCGTATCCAGCAGTAGGTATTATGAAGGGGGTAATAATAAGAATTGTAGCCTACGTCGCTCGTTTTCTGCGAAAATAAGGTTTTAGTGGTTTGAGGCATGGCCGTCTTTAGTAGAAGGCCGAGTCTTGAACGTGGCAGCGCAGCATCGGGGCATTGTTGCTTGTCACTTCTTGGCCAGCCTGATCTCTGTAATGTGTCTAGATGCAGCTTTAGTGACGTGTACACGCCTACACTGACTAGGCCAGCCAATGAGCGACCGGCAGCAGGCCTCCTATGCAGCGTTGCAACAGTCAAGACTTCGGCCTTCTACTAAAGACGGCCATGTTTAAGGGCCCCGCCTACCACGGGCTTAAGATGCGTTGCTGTGTACTCATAAATACGCTTATTTACGCAATTATTCCTCACGTGTCCAATGTGTCGATGTACGAACAGAAAATACACTTCAAACAATGACGGAAGGTAGTTTCGAAACATCACGTCTATTGGAAACATCACTTCAGAGCCTCCTCAAAGTGTCTAGAAACCGACTTTTCTGTTATATCTGAAAACTTTTCACGGGATTCGCGTGAAACTACTCTAGAAACATGAAATGGGCTTTGCTTATATCTACAGATAGTGGTTTATCGTGGGGAAACTTGACTATTTGCCGGGTTTCAACGCACGTTCAGCTTATGAGAAGATTACTGGCTTTCGCTTGTACGTGGAGCTGTTACCCTACTTGACTAAGCCAAAAATAATCCCTCTACTGCAATATTTGCTGCCTGTTATTGGTCTGCAGACAGCTACGTTGTGTCAGAAGTATATCACCAAATCATTACATGTTGCAAGAAACTACAGTGTTTTCACGGGTATGCTGGCACAAAACATTTTCGCGGTATAGTATCACTTGTGCGTATAGTTTAATAAAGTGAGTTTTCTTTTAATACATATTACATTGAGGGACCCAAGGGTCACACTCCGGATGCAGACTTAGTATTGGTAGCCCTTAAGTATCTGCTTGCTCCAATGTATGACATGAAATGAGGTGAAACAATTGAAGAGTTTCTAAATGATGCAGCGCGGGGTAAAGGAGATGCCCGATAAAACCCGCCGACCAGCGACATCGTCCGGCCCGCTTCCCTCATGAGGAAATACAGGGACCGACCTTGACAAGTAAGATAAGTGGGCTTTACGTGTAGCCGACAGCGAGGTCATTATAGACCGTGACACACAACTTGGTACAATGACAACAGCTGGCAGAGGAGTCGGCCATGGTCTTTGTTAAGGGCTATTCATCCCTACCACCTTGGATTTATCTGTTTCTTCTCGATAACTTCTGTTTTTGTCACGACTGGCCATAGATACAAACTTAATCGATTTTCTGTAATTGCTGGAACCATAATATATTCATTAAAACAGCTGAAAAGAAAAAATTGCTTTATTTACGTGAGCGACTAAAGAGGCCGCAACATTAACAGAAACAATGCCATATGGATTACAAAAAGTGAATGAAACAATAAATTGCGCCTTGTCAGCGTTAAAAAATTAAAACAATGTGACTATTCCCTGATTTATAAGAAAAACCGTAAAACCGATCTGACAGGGATCAATCCCCTTAAGGGTGTTTAAGTGCAAAAACATCATAATTTTATATTTTTATGGAACATTGTTATTTTGAAGACGATACTCTTACGAAACAATTTTAGCTCTCATAGTTTTCTCATAACGGGGTGTCAAAGTACAAATTTGCTTGTTAACGCTGCCATGCAAATAGTGAAAAAATTTACTTAAATGAAATAATTCACTCCATGAGCTATGCACTAAAACATTGAAAAACCAAAAACATAATATTTTTAATTTTTAAAAAATCGCGAAAGTTCAGAAAAAAAGTTGCAAATTCAGCATTTTTTTAAACACAAAAACAGTTCGCGGGATTTTTTCAAATGTTTTATTACGTAGCCCAGTATGTTATTTCGCTCTGAATCATTTCACGTACGTAAGTCAATTTGTTTTCACTACTTGCATGGCAGCAGAACATGGAAATTTTGACTTTGATGAACCGTTATGAGATAACTACGCAAGCTGAAATTGTTACGTAAGAGGAAACTGCACGCGCAAGTATCGTCTACAAAACTAACACTATTTCATATAAATACAAATATATGACTTTATCGTACATGAACACACTTAAGGAACCATACTAGCATTCGCTTGGAGTGATTTCGGGAAACCAAGAAAAAACCGAAATCATGATAGCCGGAGCCAGGGATCGTAGACGCTTGTTTCATTTTTGTGTTACCAAAAATTAATTCTCACTAAGAAAGTGCCATCCTATCTGTACGAAAAGATAAACAAACCAAAATCACAGCACACATACCAAACAAGGTTCAAAACGAATTCACATGTTCTACGACATAAAAGATCAACATTAAAAAAATCTTTCAACCACCTTTCTTGCTGTCAGTAGAATGCTCTGCCGGAGAATTTTAAATCCAATAATGGAGTCATTTTCAGAAAGAAACTGAAACGATTTCTGCTGACGCAACAAGAAGACCCCTAAATATTGACAACTTGTGAGACTGGTTTGAACAATATGCCTTAAGATTATAGTTTTTTTTTTTTGTAGGCTTAGGCTAGTTCTGAACTTTTCTATTTTTTTTGTTTGTTAAAGAAAATGAAACATAAACATAAATAACTGTCACCTTATGTAAGTAAACTGCTATAACTTTACGATAATTTCTAGATTTAAGTTTAATAATATAACATCAACTATATGTAATTTTCGTTGTTTATCTCTTTGAACACGTTCTGTTGTAAACCGGCCAATGGCCGAACACTTCGTAGATAAATAAATAAATGTATAAAACCTGGGTTATCCCGAATGCGAGTCCCAGGTGTTACTGATACGCTACCTAGCCTGGGATCGAACCCGGATCGCCATGGTGGAAGGTGAGTGGTCTGGCCAATACACTACCACGGCCCCAATAAAGGTACTGAGAATGACTTTCAAGTATTTTGGCATCGTACAGAACACACGTCACACTTTACAATGCATACCGTCGTGTACTAAGCGAGGGCTTCTCAAAATTCTGGTTAAGCTTCATAAACATTAAAATATTATTCATACTGCGGTAAAACTATGAATTATACTATATTTTCTATTTCAAGCAAATACCATTACACGTAGATTATTTAAGTTGAGTAATATTCGGTGTAAGTGTAAAATAGTGAATGTTTTTCTGCCAAGCGGCTAAAGTTCTGCAAAACTTCTCTTCGCTATGAGTGAAAGTAAATGTTTATAAATTCCGAATCGCAACTGACAACTGGACGTAGTCACGCGAAAATAATATTTTGATACTCATATCAAGTAGAAAGAGAAAGTCTAAAGTGTGTCCTAGGAAAAGAATAAGTATTACCTAAAACAGTTTCTGAAATGTTTATTTGCACACAGTAGAATTTGACCTTGACTCTCTGTTCCAGTGGACTGTGTATTGGTTCTATTTTGCATATCTACGTCCAATTGTGAATATCGCCGTGCGCAAACACCACCGCAATGCGTACAGTCCTGTAAACACAGCCACACGACTCACTTGATAGGCTGACAACTGCGGCCAACACACGAGGAAACTGCAGACTGAAAATACACAGAACGACCCAGCGTGCTCGCGTAAACATTAAAATATTATCTTAAATTTCAATAGAGCGGTAGGTATTTCAGAACTCTTGACAAAACATTTTTTTTCTGGATGCCCGAGAACGAAACCATATATTATAATACCGATGTGTTATGGTAAAACGCCGTAACCCACATTTGAGAAGAACAAAAAAAAAAGTTGCCTTCAATTAAATTAAAAGATCTTAAGCGGATCATTTAGGTAGAAGATTAAACATTTTATTTCGTTCACACAATTCATTGTTACAGCATTTTACCTACCTATAAAACCATAAGAAATACGTTATCTCTTTTTCACCGAATTTGAGGGTTTCAGTGTTTTACCGTAACACCATCGAGTTTGGATTTAAATGATCTCGTTTAGAATTCCAAAAATCTGAGGATTAGCCGTTTATTTCACAAACTTGTTTTAATTAAAAAAACATATTTAGGAGTGTTACTTGTGATTTCGTTAACCACCACGAGGTGTTTACATTCTCCTTGAATCATACTAATTTTAGGTTAATAAGGTTAAATAACAAACACAGTAACTATCAATTAAACTGTCATATCTACATTATGGTTGCTACAGAATGTAAAGATAAAATTTCCCTGAATTTTACACGATTTTCCGAACGAAAATTAAAAATTTCAAACCTATTTAACCCAATAAAATTACCGATAATTTGACAAAAATTCGATAAAAATTAAATTATTTCAACGGTTTCTTACAAATACTTACATAACCTACGCAGATGCTCAGCTATTTGCATATTAAATAATTGGCGTGTGTTTGCTACATTTCTATAATTCTCTGAACGGCCATAAATTTTAGTTAATGGAACTACCTTTAAAATTAACTGCTAAAATTACATACATTTTAAATCAGTGAATAGCTGTGCAGTAGTCAAAACGTAGTTACACTCAGTTTCTATCGTAACGAGGTATTACCGTATACAGCGTGTATCAGTTTCGAGTAGAGATGTTGTGCCAACATACCTTTGAAAACACTGCAGTTTCTTGCAACGTGTATGATTCGGTGATGTACGTCTGACACAACGTAGCTGTCTGCAGACCAATAACAGGCACCAAATATTACAATAGCGATATTCTTACTGGCTAAGTCAAAAAGGACAACAGCTCCAAATACAAGTTAAAACCAGTAATCTCCTGGTAAGCTGAACGTGTGTTGGAATCCAGCGATAAACTATGATCTCTAGCTATGAGTAGGAAAAGGAATATTTCACGAGTTCAATGACCTGCATGCTAGTATATCCATGTATATACTGAGGCCCCGACTATTTGTCAGTTAGTTGATACTCGCTGGAACAACAGGCAATGAACGAATAGCCGGCGCTTTAGTATGCATAGGATAATTGATTCTTGCATGTGAGTTATTGAACTCGCAAAATACTTCTTTCCCTAGCTATGAGTCGTCAGGTGAATTTACACTTGTGTTTTTGCGTGTATTGACATTCTGTTTTTTTTTTTTTTTTTTTTTTTTTTTTTTTTTTTTTTTTTTTTTTTTTTTTTTTTTTTTTTTTTTTTTTTTTTTTTTTTTTTTTTTTTTTTTTTAGATAGCATCATGTGACGTCCCAATAAGTTCAGAAACGTCAATTTATTGGTCGTTATAAATTAAATCTCGTAGAAAATTTAATTTTATCCCTGCAGTCGTTAGGGTGGCTTGAAAATAGTGTACGCAGCGACAATTACGTCGATAACACAAATGACATTTGATCGAAAAAAATCGAAGTATTTCTTTTTCACCTAACGGTTTACAGCTGATACGCCCGGTATATTAAATCATGTTCAAACAAAGCTTATCGTATTAAGCACACAGAACAGATGATCACAAATAAAAAAAAACAGATCTACCTTATGTCCCATACTATACTGATAGATTTATATTTACTGAAACATAGAACGATCTATCAATGTTTGTATTATACATTTGAATTTCCAGTTACGAAAAACTTTTTACACTACTTATCTATGTTCCCCCTGATCATTTCCAAATTGATTTTCATTTCCGGGTTTTCTCATTTTTACATATACCTGTAGCAACAATATAAAAGGTCTTATTGGATAAAAATAGCATTAAAAGTTTAAAAGTAATATCGACAAGTTGGATAGTATAAGATACACGAGTTTATTGTTGTGAAAACGGATTTAATACCCTGCTTCACCCCCTTTAATTAAGCTTCATGACAAAAAAATTATGAAAATTAAAATTTACTACGACTGACTGCAGTTTAATTAACTACACGTTAGTTATTCGATTTTTACACGTGCACTGTGCACAAATTAATACAAATGATCTCATAGTCACAATTTCCATATATGTCTTGTCAAAATTGTTAAAAATAGAAAAACACTTATGATTAACGTGGGTGTTGCAATAACTTCGTTGTGACTGGCTCAGTCAAATGAGAACAGTCACTTCACAAAACACACGCTGCAAATAACCATGGAGTAGAGCTGCAGATGTGCATGTAATGCATTGAAACAAACTGGGGGAAATGTTTTCGCGAAATATTAATGGCCCTTTCTCACGCCACGTCTCTTGGAAAAGCAACACCCTTAATTTCTACCTGCATTTTTTGGCAGGTTGGAAAGAAATTAACAAAAAAGATGAGCATCAAGTCAGCGACGTCTAAGATTGCAGGATTGCATATACAGTCTCTATGCACGCGATCTGCATATAAAATTAAATCAGGGGTAACCGGTAATTCCGGTGTCATCACCACAAGACTAACTTCCCCAGCAGAAAACGCACTCCTGCTGACGGAAGAAGTTACCCACACAGCACGTTTCAAGTAACCACAACGCTTACATTCGTGCAATCACCCTACTAATTACAAAAACTTTCCTTGCTTCGGGAATTTTAACTTTGGGTTTGCCGGCCTGCAGTCACGAGAAAGAAAGGACAAAGAGATAACTGGAAACTACCGGCAGTCAATAGTGATCATACAATGACAGCGAAGACATTAGTTAAAAGTTTATGTCTGGAGAAAATGTATAAGTAGTTGAAGACAGAGAGTACACAGGACTGTGCAGTCCAGTCGGCAGGTCGTTGAACCCGCGAATATTCCGAGTTTCCATTTTTGGGCCTTCGGATTGTCGATCTCTGTCCTAGGTGGGACTTCTTAACTAAAATAAAAGAGCCAAGTTTAACAATCCATCATTAATTCCATTTCGAGTCTGCAAGACGTTACTGACGTCTAGTACTTACATAATTTGCACAGACAGGAAACGCGGATTAAAATCCGTCTTTATTGCAAACAAACTAGTTCTTCTCTGTGTAGTGTTGGGGCCGCGGTGGCCGAGGGGTCAGACCATTCGCCTCCCACTAAGGCGGTCCGGGTTCGATTTCTGGCGGGGTCGGTCCCCGGATTTTCGCATGTGGGAATCGTGCCGGACGATGCCGCTGGCCGGCGGGTTTTCTTGGAGGTCTCCCGTCCCCCCTTCCCCCAAAAAAAATCTGTTCCGGCGCCGCTCCATACCCACAACATACCACCCGCACCACCGCTAGAAGACCTCCACTCTGTCTAATGTTCACTTATTCTATTTATTTCAAATCAAAACAAATAATAGTCTCTGACTTTATTTCCCTACCTCTCCCTATATCTTCCTATCTCCCCCTCTCTTCCAACCCCCCTCTCTCTCATCCACTCTCTATCTCTTCCTATCTTCCCCTCCCTCTCGTCTACTCCCTTTCGTTTACTATACTCTCTTCTACTCTCTCTCTCTTCTAATCCCCCTTCCTCTCTTCTACTCTCTCTTCTACTCTCCCTTCCTCTCTTCTACTCTCTCTCTTCTACTCTCCCTTCCACTCGTCTACTCTCTCTCTTCTACTCTCCCTTCCTCTCTTCTACTCTCTCTTTTACTCTCTCTTCTACTCTCCCTTCCTCTCTTCTACTCTCTCTTTTACTCTCTCTTCTACTCTCTCTCGTCTACTCTCTTTCTCTTCTACTCTCTCTCTCTCTTTTACTCTCCCTCTTATACTCTCCCTTCCTCTCTTCTACTCTATATTATACTCTTCTCTTCTACTCTCTCTTCCATTATCTCTTATACTTTCGCTTCCATTCCCTCTTCCATTCTCTCTTTTACTCTCGCTTCCATTCTCTCTTATACGCTCGCTTTCATTCTCTCTTCTACTCTCGCTTCGATTCTCTCGTGTACTCTTCTACTACCTCTTCAACTATCTCTTATACTCTCTCGTAACTTCCCTCTTCCATTCTTTCTGCCCGTTCTGACACGCAAACTGTCGCACCCTTCTCGCCTATTCATCGTAGTACTGTGGTTATAATTTTATATCAGAATTTTTTTTTAATGTTTCAGTAAAGAGAGTAAAGTGTAAGTAACGCTAAACTCGACATCTAAATTAAGACTACAATATTAAGAGCAGGATAAAAACTTTACTCGCTTCTACACTTCAGAATTCCGATGGTTAACAGCAAACATGTGTTTGGATTAGTTTAAGCGAATTTATCTTCACCGTATATCACTCTAAGCATACTAAAGGCTGGCGTTGATCGTCAGTTCTTCGCTTTCAATCTATTTTTTTAAAACTCCAGCAATTAATCTCGATCACAGGATGCTTTCTGAAGGACAGTTTTTATTTTCCTCGTTCCTTCTTTGCCCACCGAATTATTAACGAATGGTTGTGAGTGGTAAGGAATGGTATTAAGGTTGAAGGAGATCACATATTTTCGTCTGGGCGTTTTATATTATTCATTTGGTATTCATGAGTTCTCGAACCGCAGATGGAAACATGGAGGAAAACGTTAGGATTAGGGTAGGGTCTGTACTGACATAGGAAACCACCCCAACATTCGCATGGAAACCCTTGGAAAACCGGGGATATAACCCGGGCTCTCTCAAATGCGGGGCAAGTGTTTTACCATTGTTCCACCTCGCTTCGATGTAATGTCATTGCATGCATCCAGTTATAAATTAATGTCAAAAGACTTAGAAACATTAAAAACTTGGCTTGAAGAAAGGATTGAGAGTGACGGCCCTGAGTTAAACACGGGTAATATGCACAAGATATGAAACGATATCGCCAATAAGATCAGCAAAGGACTCGAAGAATCTGATAAGTGGTATGCCTTGCATAGTGAAGACTAACATTTTCCCGATGACCCATGAGGAAAGTCTCCAGGGAAGAACTTTAGAGGTAACTAAAGTCAGAGACATATTCCGAACGGTGAGGACAGGTTTTATGGAAAAAAAAAAAAAAAAAAAAAAAAAGCAGAAAGCCTATTTAATTACATTTGACGGAAGAATGAAGGGACAAGGCGAAGAATGAAGCAAAGGTATGCCGTATGCAGCATTACTTTTGCAAGTAAAGGTGAAGCGCGGGCAGGTGGAGGGAGCGCTGGTTTTCAGGCCATAAAACCTGCATGCATCCACTCAAATCGTTATGTTAGTTTTCTTTTCATCGTTCAATTAATTTCCTTGCCATTTTCACACGTATTATTTTAGTATTTGACCATTATTGTGTAGCTTCTCTCAACATTTCTAGCGACCGCTGATTTTCACCAAAATAATTTTGCACCAACTTGTTTTTATGTATTTGTTTATTTATATTTATATGGAAGATTTATATGGCCTTGAACAGCACAAGGCGATGGTACAGGAACACGCAGGAAAGGACATGAATTGGGAGGAGGAGGTTACGAGTCGGCGAGTGTTTGTTTATAAGAGGGCGTGGTACATAATTCAACGCTAAAAGCATTAATCTATAACTGTAGGTTTCTTGAAGCCAATTTGCGAAACGTAAACAGTAGCAATCCTTGGCTATAGTTTTAGCCAACGTTTTAAATAAAATAGTTTCCAGTGTTACGAACTTCTGAGCCACAATCTGACGCCGGAACCTCGTGCATTTAATTGCGGCGCAAGAGACCACGCGTAACGAATAAGTAATTCTGGATAAACATTTACTCATAAAGTTGGCATATACCATTATCTAGGATTGTCATTGAGTGTTTTATCCATATTGGCTTCGAAAAAAAGCGTAGAACTCAACTGATGTTTTCAGCGTATATTTATCTACCCCGCACTCTTAAGGAAACAGCCCAGCATTTGACGGGAGTGATTTCGGGAAACAATGGAAAACCAAAATAAAGATGGCCGGAGCCGGAGATCGTACCCGGACCCTTCCGAACATGAGGCGAGATTGTTTTATCACTTCTCCGTCACGTGTACATTTACAGCTCTGCTTCAGTGTTACCGACAGCGAATCTTGGTTCCGACACGTCGCTCATTTGTACAATCACTGAACATGAATCTGAGCAGCAGATATGAACGTAAGGCAATAAGACAAGTTGGTTCAAATTTCTTGTCGCCAAAATTCAGTGGTTCTAGAAAAAGTGTCTGCGAGTTTAACAGTAACCGTACGTCTTGATCACAGCCCGTCAATTTAGTACAATAATTAGGTAACTTAATGTTCCGACTTTAAATTTATCTGCAGATATCTCCACCTCTCTTATATTTGTTCCTATTTATTAGGATACATTAAGTGTCCTTATTACGAGCATTGCTGCAAAAATAATTTCCGCTTCAACAAGTATGTACATTACAAGAACAAATATCAATGTTTCAAGCAGATATATACACCTATCTAGTTATCTATTTGTAGTTTAGAACCCAAGAGTTGAGGACGCTATGAGGTATGGAGCAACGGTGTAATGCAAGAGGGGGGAATGGAGAACCCGGAGAAAACCCGCTAGCAACATCCGCCACGTTTTCCACACGTAGGTAAAGGAATGTCTCCACTGGGAGTCGAACCCAGATCGGCGCGGTGAGAGACTGGAATTAAACCATACGTCTCCTAGGCACGGAAGGGCCGAAGTTGTACTGGCTACTTCACTTAGGGCGGATGGCTAGCCACTTAGCGAACCAATCAGCTGCTCGTTAGTCGTCAATAAGTGATGCAGCTTGCGGCCCAGCCCTCTCAGCACACCAACATCAAGCCTTCACTTGGATTGTCTTCGTTTTCGTAGCGTTGTCCCGCATGTTCTTTTTTACACGAAACTACAGAATGTGTTTCCAATATTGCTAAGGTAAGGTAAGTGGGCTTTACGTCTCGTCAACAGCGAGGTCATTATAAACGGCAACACACAACTTGGTACAATGACAGCAGCTGAGAGAGGAGTCGGCCATGGCCTTTGTTACGGAACATTCTCAGCCATGAAAAACCGGTCCTCCCGAATGCTAGTCGAACATATTTTATAGGTGGTTTGAGATGAGAACTTTGAAATTCTCTTTACTTTTATTTCATTCAAAAAATATGTAGTTTCTTGCTACGTTTTAATATAAACAAATAATTGAATGCAACAATTTAAGTATATTGAACCGTATTCAAAAGATGTCTTGTGTCAAATAATTAATATTTTTATTACTATTCTAGACAAGATGGCGTTTAAAAAGTGCTCACTTTAAAACGAACCACAATGTACTGTGTTTTAAACATACGGCACTAAACTGCTAGCTGTCTAAAAGTATATTCCAGACTGCTGTTTACGTAAAAATACCGACTTGACTCGTAAAACTGGAGATAAAACCTTTAGTTGTGTTTTACGCTTTAGGGTCTACAAATACGATTACAGGGCCATCTCTCTTAAAACAATACAATAAATAGAACCACGAGTTTGTCACGAAAATACCTTTGTATCATATTGTTTCAATGTCTCACTTGCACAGCGGCAGTTGCTTCATGGTTATTGGCAGCGTGTCCTTGTTCCGGCATGTCTCTCATTTGACTCCACCAATAAGAATAAGGCTGTAGTGACAACATACTTCTGTGCAGTGAATGAATGAAGAGATTTTGGTCATCACTTAGCATCTATGTCTTAAGGGCGCGGTCACCTCAGTTTTCAACGTCTTTATTTATTTTTACATTTGCATAAGATATTTTTTAATTATTTCAGATATAAATTGTGATGAAATCTACCTCTTGTGAAATTTTTGTATCACTCGTAGTTTTTGCGTAATGAGTCGTAAACGATAAATTTTTCACTTTACGGTTTTATATACGCCACTAAAACCAACTGACATAAACCAAAAAAATTCACTGTGTATAACAATGTTGTAGGCTATGATTTTTCTATTTAAAAAAAGTTTTTAAATTTTTATTTCAAAGTTTAGCATTTTTTACTAAATACAAAAATATTTTATTTTTTGTTTTTGTACATGTCAAATCATAGCCTACAACAGTGTTGTACACTGTGAATTTCTTCGGTTTGGTATGTTGGTTTTAGTGGCGTACATAAAACCGTAAAGCGAAAATTTTGACGTTTACGACCCATTACGCAAAAACTATAAGAGATACAAAAATTTCACTAGAGGTAGATTTCATCACAATTTGTATCTAAAATAATAAAAAAATATCTGGTACAAATACAAAAATAAATAAAGACGTTGAAAACTGAGGTGAACCACGCTCTTAAGACTGCCGAATGGTGAAGGGTATGTCTGTGTGTGAGGCGAAAATCGATGAGGCGCTACGAGCGATGTCGGCCGGCCCTAGTATTGTAATATCGCCTCTACGTCCAGAGTCGTTAACGAGCGCGCAAGTGTTCCCGCTGTAACGTTTTTACTGTGGCACTTTAAGCGGCGACCCTGTCATTTTATTGAACGCGTCACTGTTGCAAAGTCCAATGTACTTGTAGACCTCAATTTCAAAGAAATCCGTTACATATATTTTGAGGAACAACAGTGTGAAAAAGCCGTTTTTAGCCAAGTTCGAGTGCTTTAAAATAATGCTTCCAATGTGCGTGGTGTCATGAAAGTCACATTCACAAGTAGTCTGCAGTGTGTTTTCTTTTCGTAAATAGGCACTATGGACGCACGTTTACTCCGAACACAGTTCGAGCACCAGCCAGGCGGCCGCCTTAAGAGGGCGTGGTACATAATTCAACGCTAAAAGCAATAATCTATAACTGTCTTGAAGCCAATTTGCGAAACTTAAACAATAGCAATCCTAGACAATATTTTAGCCAACGTTTTAAACAAAATTGTTTCCAGTGTTATGAACTGCTGAGGTACAATCTCTGACGCCGGAACCTCGTGCATTTAACTGCGGCGCAAGACATCACGCGTAACGAATTAGTAGTTGTGGATAAATATTTACTCGTAAAGTTGGCAAATACCATTATCTAGGATTGTCATTGAGTATTTTATCCATATTGGCTTCGAAAAAAGCGTGGAAATCAATTGATGTTTTCAGCGTTTATCTATCTACCACGCACTCGCGCCGGTGAGGCGTTACAATATATATGGACCGCGTCGGAATGAGAACGGTGCGGAAAATGGGAGATCTCCGATAAAAACCCACCGTTCAGCGGCATCCCCGACCTCGATTTCCACATGGAAAAATCCGGGGATCGATCACACCGGGAATCGGACCAGGTTCGTCTTTGGTGGGACGCAAGTGTTTTATCCACCGCGGCCTCATACATCTGTGACTTGTCAGTATAACTCCCAAACCAAGTTATGTATAAATCATCCAATCATGATTCATGAATCAGAGCTGCAGATGTGCATGTAAGGGCATTGCGACCAAATTGTACAAAACTATGTTCGGCACAAACTTGTTGCTCTAGCAATTAACAAATGTACGAAAACACTGAGCTATAATTTAGTGATCAGCAGACGCCGATACCCCTCCTTGCCTATACGTAGAGCCAGTGATTTTTGGTGAAAATAATTCTGCTACAGTTCGTTTCAATGCCATATGTTAATACCTGTTTCTCTGCTTCATGCTCAGTGATTGGAAGTTTTAACTCTCAGCGTCTCGGGGTCCTTATACCCGCAAATCACGGACGTATGGTGTCGCGGTAACATTGTTCTGGTTGGTGCAGTCAAATGAGCCAAGCCTCTGCCCTATTATATTCTGCCAATAACCACGAACCAGAGTTGTAGGTGTGCAAATTAGTTGTTGCAGAATTCTTTTCACCAAAAATCACTGGCTCTACGTATATGTAGAGATGATGGTTTATCGCGGGAAAACTTGACTGTTTGCTGGATTTGAAAGTACGTTCAGCTTACCAGAAGATTACTGGCTTTCCCTTGCACGTGGAGCTGTTACCCTATTTGACTAAGCCAATAAAATTCCGCTATTGTAACATTTGATGCCCATTATTGGTCGTCAGACCGCTACGTTGTGTCAGTGTTTTCAAGATTACGTTGGCAGAAAAACTTTTTGCGATATACTATTATCTCTACCTAAACGCTACCTACAGGCCGACACACATACTTCGAGAACTGCTCCTATTATAACGGCGTAGTTGCAAGAACACTTCATAGTATATTAGCATAGACAATGAAACAACATTCATGTTTGCGAACCAAATTGTTTACGACTCTTCGAAACTCACCAAAATCGGTATGTATTTTAGTTAAAGCATTATAAATGATTAACGCATTAAATATGGGAATTGTGTATGTTTATTATATAAACATATATGTATGTGTGTGTACACATTTATCCATCACAAGTATCCCATGTACAGGAACATGAATTTGACTATGAATCATGGTAATTTGCAGTGTGTCTTTTTTAAGTGACGTATATATGAATGTTCCACTCATATAGGCCGTTCGGGATAAAATGAGCACTCAAAAAAGGCCCTACTAAAGTTCTATTTTTAGCCAATTCGTATCTTTCCGCCCACGACGGGAAATGTAAACACTTCTCTGGACACGTCACTTAATATTTGCGCATGTAAGACAAATTGTGCAGTCAGTATGAATCGACACAGTTTAATAAAAATAGTTTATTCATTATATCAAATACAGTTACGTCGATTTCTGTTGATTTTGATTCTGTGTTATTCCTTTTAACTAGTGAAAACAAGCGTAATTTCGCTGCCAACCGTACCATCAGCAAGGCACCTAGAGTTATGTAGTATATTATTTTAACCTTTCCAGATTTGTCAGTATTTAAAAACTTTATGGTATTTGTTATGTTTCTGTTACGTTAATATTGTAATTTTCATTAGTGTTTTATATATTTAACATGTTGTTATGTTCTGTTCGTTTAGGATAAATAGTGTAATTTATTGCAACTGCATACATAGCTGGGAGAATGAATGTTTTGTGCAATGTCGATGTGCATAGAGAAGGGCAGAGCCAGGTCAAAAATAGTTGAAAAACCAAAAATGGTGGACGTGCCTGGTGAATCGCTGCGGGGAGACGAAAGCTACAACGTCGATATGAGGCTGGTCGTGAAATTGAAGGCCGTAAGACAGGTCGCCTGGGTGGATGTACATCATCACCAATAGTCTTCAGAGGCCTGTCCATCCATTCTACGAAGATATCACTGGTAGGGTGACTAATTATTCCCGTGTGCAAGGCCCGCCAACCAAGGTCCTTGTTCGTTTTACTGGATAATACTTAAAAATTTTAATTATGGACTCTGTTGAAGACTGGCTCTGCAGCGGGTTTCTCTCTGTAGTTTGCGGCTAGAGTAGCTAACTATTGCATATTTTGTTCTTTAATTTTAATATGGTTATCTATACATTCTCCTAGGGTACACAAGTAAATTATTTCAGTCATTTATTCTTATTTCACTTTACCATCCTCGCACACAATAGACAATAACTTCCAATTTGTTCCGACCTTTAACCCTGAGATTCAATAAATATGTTTGTTTGTGTAAATTTAATTGTTGTCTCATGCAGTCTTTATTCCATGGTTGTTTATTGAACGTTAAGTCCTTATGCTAGCTGGAGCCAGAATAACAAAGTCATCACTCGTTATTGAAAGACTTCACAACCATATCCACCTACACAAACGTAACATATGTAGAACATATATTACAGTTAGTGTAGGATTATATGCAGTAACGGCTAGTGATATTTTTCAAAGTTAAATTTTTTAGTGCTCACTTTATCCCGAATGACCTATAATAAGGTTTCTGCATCATGAGTCTGTGATTGGTGGGTAGAAGCTAAAGACACGTGAGAATTGAAACGTTCAATCACTGACTATGGTGCATAACTGCAGATGTGAACGTAAGGCAAAATTCTTTTCGCAATAATTTCGTGACAGTATCCATAGATGGAGCCATAAGTTTATCGCGAAAAAGATTTCTGCACCATTTCGTTTCAAAACCTTACCTGCACATCGTTAGTCCTGCTCACGGTCTATGAAGGTAGAGGTCTTGACACTGAGGAATAAAATTTGACTCCCTTCTAGTCGCCGAGCGCTAGTAGTAATTTGGTGGAAGATTTGTCTTGTTTTTGTATTTTGCTTAGCTTAAAATGTGAAGTTGTTACCGGAATTGCGAGTATTATATCGAAGAAAAAAATGGGAACGTAAATTTGTATTGGAACACATTTTTTTTTACAACAGTAAAATCTAGTTTTTAAATACTTTAGATGTAGATGCACATTGCAACGATTCTAAAATCTTGTAGGACACGAAATATAGTTTTTGTGCGAATGTGTTCACTAAAATAATAATACATATATATTTCTTCAGACTACATTTATAAACAGTTCCACACATGCCAATGCATTTATGGACATGGAACATGTATTTACTATATCTGCTTACCTTATTAACATTATTTTATGTAAATAATTGCAAAAATGTTAAAACGCTAGATGTAAACAAGACAAATCTTCCACCAAATTACTACTAGCGCTCGGCGACATGAAGGGGTCACTTTCTCTTGCTGGAGAACATAGGCAGTGTCAAGGCCTCTACTCTTAGACCGTGGTCCTGCTTGATGGCTACATGAAGCGTGTCTTTACTCATTCGATTGCGCCAATCATAATACAGTTATTGTGGCACCATACGTCTGTGATTTGCCGGTAGAAGCCCAAGACAAGTTACAGTTAAAACATTCAGACACTGACCATGAGGCAGAGCTGCAGATGTGCACAAAAACAATGAAACCACGAAGAAATCTTTTCGCCTCAAAATCGTATCTCTACCCATAGAATGAGGTGTGTGAAGAAGCCAAACTGTGACTAACGTACAGGATTGAGACATCTAGCGGACACGGCGTGAACCTCGCAACCCGGCCGACGTTGTGAAGCTGGAGAAAAGATCCCTTGCTCCGGCCTGTAGTAATAGCGTAGGCAACGTCCCAGTGTTGCCCCACCCCCATGTTTTTTACATTCCATTAGTTAAAACTATTAATAGAGAATTTCTCTTAAAAGTTACTTCATCTTACCTGCGGCTACTTCGTGCCGCGACCGTGGCTTGTAAACGCTTTAATACTACGCCCACAAGACGATGCGTTAGCTCTTAAACTGAAACTATTAATTTTGTTAGAATTTATTGTTTAGTGGACATACCTCATTGCTCATGTTTTGTTGACAGAATTTGTAATGAAAAACAATGTGACACAATACAAAAAACGCACACAAAAGCACAGAAAAAAAGAACAATTCCAGAGGAATTCCTCCAGATTTTTTAAAATTATTATATATAAATATTTCTCAGCAAGAATTCTAAAGAAAGAATTCAGCCAAGAATTTGGCAACACCCAAACACAAATGACAGACACAAAGAAAAACCAGATTCCCAATATGAGAAAATATGACAGTAGACATAAATAGTGGACAGTGTACAACAAATAAAAAAACAAGAGATAAGCAAGTTAAATTCAACGCCAAAATGCAATGTTTCGGGAATTACGATCCATCCCCGTCTTCAGGCTGAGACACAGCTGGTCGGAACACCACGATGCGAATGAATACAAATTCGGTCAACAAAACATGAGCAATGGCGTACGTCAACAAACCAATAAATTCTAATTGTGAGCTCCCATTGCAACAAACATTTAAAAATCTTGTTAAGTTTGTGTTACAAATAAATAATTTGAATTGCTGTGACAACGCCTGTTCATACAAGCACTAGTTGTTGGGACGCGGCTTCGCCTCCGCCCGCTATTCTTAAAAATAATATATCGACGTAGTTGTATTCTGCGTTCGATTCTTGGCAGAGTGAACAGGATTTTCACATATGATAATTTTGCTGTACTATGCCGCAAGTCGGTGGCTTTTCTCAGGATTATCCCGTTTTCCTGTACCTTCATTTCAGACACTGCTCCATATTCACCTCATGTCACCCTTCGCCACCTCTCAGAACCTTAGCTGTTAAGAGCCGTCTAAATGACGCAACTCAACTATATCCGTAACAACTACGCCGCTTTACATTAAACTACTTTTTTACAATTAAAATAGAAAATCAACTCCACTGCCAGCTGCCACTATGTAATGCGTACATAACAAATTTGCAGTTCCTCGTTGCCTTGCTATACACAAGATACGAACACAATACTTGCTATCTGTGTCCCAAACAACTACGCCAAGATAGGTCGACAGAATTCTTAATAAAAAAAAGTATAATACAGGCTTATGCTCAAAGCGGTATCAGTAAGCCAAAAGTAACAACTTTCAAATTATTTCTCCGTGATCATACATACGTTTAGTGATTTCTTGAACATTTTACATCTTCCCACCACATGAATTGTCGGATTTGGAAAAACCATGAAAATGGTTTTTTGGCATTTACGCAAGCTTCACCCCATTTTTTTTATTATCTCGATATCTCAATAGGTTTAAGACTGAAACCACGTTTTATGCCTTTAGCCTTATAAGACGTGATTTACAAAATCGTGTAACTAGGTTTTCAGGGATATGCGTGAGTTTCATTCTGATGTAAAGCACAACTCAGTATCTTAACCGGTTTTAACGTTTTCAAGAACTGATTGAAAACATATTTTACATCTTTCCATTCCCTTAATTTTCGAATTTCGAAAAAAAATGATAATAGTATTATATGCATTTTTGTTAGCTTCATGAGAAATAAAAACCACCTCGATGTTTCAGTAGGTTTCAGCGTTATCGAAAATTCATTTACAATACATTTTACCCCGTTACTCACCTTTTAATTTTATAATTTCGAAAAACATTTTTTTTATTGTGGATGCCTGCGGCGTAAGGAGAAACCACCCTAAAAATGTCATGTGTCTATGTCCAGCTGTCCGGTCTGTGCGTTGAAGAGTGAATGAGTTGGGCGCTTCATTATATGTACGGGCTGTCCAAAAACAACGCATGATAAGCACATAACAAGAATGTTAGTGGTAAATGTTGTACGATGACATTACTTGCACAATGTGGCAACATAGCACTGAAGTTAGACCCCTCTTACGCTCCACAGATATCGCACCTCTAGATCAATAGGGGCATAACTAAAAAATATGGTTACGAGACATTGGCACTTGAAGTTTAAGTGGGAAAACTAATTTGTGTGTCAAAAACTTTCACTATAACCGTAATACCACATTTCATATTGGAAAAATAAATGATTAACCATTGCCAATACGGTTACATAATGATAATTGTATTATTTTCATTATAAAAATGTGAAAAATATATAACAATGATAAGGAATCAACTCATAAAATACAGGTCTTTTGTATGCTAAATAAGTGTTGATGTTACCATCAGAAAGACCACACTCTAAAAGTAGTTTGTAAATTTGCCACACGTGCGTATAGGAGCGCTAAGAGTGTAGGTATGGTAGAATAGTTTCCCAGACATCCATGGTAGCATTTCTAAACGTTTTTATAAAAACAGTCAAATGTGTACTGAAGTTACCAGACATGTATTGTAACAAGTGTAACATTTTGCATATTTACAAGGCGGAAGTATGGTAACTGTTCCATACTGCGTTTAGGTTAATTACTTCCTAAACCTTTTAGGAAGTTTTTTAACAGTGCGAGGCCTAACTCAAAACGACCAAATTCTGAGTTGTAGCCCTATTGATCTGGAGGTGCGATATTTCAATTATCTTACTGCGATTGTTCTGGCCTGCATATTATGGGTCAATGTTAAAATCCCGATAAGCTAAAACGTGATTCTACGTTTACATGACGTAACATACATAAAATAATACTCGGACGTGGAGCGCAACAGTGGACATTCTTCGTGCAGCGTTGCCACATTGCGCACGAACAAATTCGTCTAACAACATTTTATCGCGTATATTTTCGTCTCTAGTTTATCCCAGAAATTGCGTGGTGTGCTCATCAGCGTTCGTTTCTGGACATATTGTATAGGAATTACAGTTTAAAACAATGTGCTAATTCGTGTACTTAAAACTTTCTGTTATTTGGTTTTCACTAAAAAGTGAGAGATATTTTGTCCCTTACAGTTTAAATATTCAAAATGTTTAATATATTTGCTTTGCTTGTTAATTTTAACAAAGTAACATAACTTGTTCCGTTTATGTTTTCATGTTTTTAAAATATGTCTTGCTAAAATCTAGAACAAGGACGAAGTGAAGAAAAATTCTGCATGGCTAATTATATGTGCTATCAAGCAGGGGCGTAGCCAGAGGGTTGTTGGTTGGATCTCCCCCACCCCCCTCCACTTCCCTCAAAGAAATTGAAAAAAATATCCATATTAAGGAAATTAAACATATTTTGACCTGTACGATATTCAAGGTTTCGTCACGAAAAACTGATAAAATAGCATTATTTTGTACGCTGAAATCCAAATTTTACCGGGGAAAGACACCGGACCCCCGGCTTTAAAAAGGGGAGGTGGGTCGGTGTTCATTATGTTATTCTCAACTTATCCCCTCCCCCCCCCCCAATTCCTCCCTTACACAAATCCTGGCTGCACAACTGCTATCAGGACGTAGTGTCGTCTCTCTCTAAACAATCTCCCACAGTGAAAGACGATATTATTTAAAAATAAACTTCGCTTTCGAGTACTCGCTAACCCCCCTTCCCCTCCCACACTCTGCAGGCAGTGTCAACGGCATTAAATACATTTGCGTGATAATGATTTTTTTTACTAATATTAAAATCTCAGCTAGCTGTAGTTGAGAAATTAAATCCACTCCATGACTGACAATAATACATTAAAGCAGATAGTTAGTTACGCTGAGCTCTTAAATTTCCTGCATTAAAAAATTCAGTTTTAATTATTTTCGCAAATCCACGCTTGACACTGTATTTACGATCGTGTAACACGTTATTTAAGCGAGAAAGTACTGGGCAAAATATATTGCGTCGTAAAAATATAGAACTTTTTTTTCTAAAATATGGGCCTTACTATTTTACTGGGAAAGAACTTATAAAACCTGAAAATAGAATACAAGAAAAGCTGACAGTTTGTATCGATAAGAAATTAAAAAAAAAAATTGGAAGAACAGTACAGTTAGGAAAAAAATATTTTCAAAGAATATTCTCGCAAGACAAAAGGTTGTGATTCACTGGAATTCCTTTTCGCTGTGTTATGCAATTAACCAGTATACCACCCTAACAACGAGCAGAGTTCTTTCGAGAAGCGAATCAGTATCGTCATTAACTATTGTCATCGCAATAGTGTAGATCACGTTCCATTTGCTACTGAAAGCAGCTGAAATTACAGACGAGCGTTTCTTTATAAGCTGAGACTGGTGAAGTAACTTACAAATGGCGAGGTGAAGGCTGAGTTGGATGCTATATTATGTGTCACTTCAAGCTGTATCTACTTGCATATAAGTGGTTAGGTAGCCTCGGCAAAATATGACGTAAATATGTCAAAAACATATGACAAACCAAACCATCAACATAATAGAAGAACGAATAAGACGTAAGTTTGTTCAATTGTAAATATTATAATTTCAGTTTGTTGGCCTGCATAGTTTCTTTCCTTACCATGCAATTAATATATTATTTCAAAAGAGTGGTTTGTTAAGAGGATATTATTAACATATTAAGGAAGTTCTTAAACAACAGGTAGAGACAAAGTGAGGTGATTCTTTATTAAAAATAAAGTAAAAAATATACAGGACACTTAGTACCTAGGTTTAATATTTAGGGAGTAACAAGCATTTGAATATCGAGTTATAAAATCGTATGTCATTAAAATATCGGAAACCGAATTGTGTAAAAAAACAATACTCTGAACATTGATCTATGTAATTATGGTTATCAAACCCACATTAAATGCTGGTCGATACCTTCAACCGTTATTAAAATAACAGGAGTGGTCACCCATTAATTAGATTCGACTTTGGTACTGTCGGGATATTGGAACATTTGAAGATGTTTTCTTGAGTAATGTGAGCTATGTAACAAAAATATTCACCTTATTGCAACTGTCTAGAAGCCATAGTAGTTGTTAAAACCTAGTTACTATGTGTCCCGTATATTTTCTACTTAATTTTTCATACGGAATTATCTCACTGCGTCTGTACCTATACCTATACATTAGGAATAAGTTTTCAGAATTTCACAAACCTTAGTAGGGCTACACACATTCTACTTAGTAAGCTGACTTGAATTTTATGTATTTCGTTAATGTAGTGTTCATATTTGCAAAATCGTTGTCATTTGAACATTTTTTTAATATACGAGACATCCGCAGGAAGATTTCTCAAATTTGCATTAAACTTGGTACACATTTAGTACCTTGGAAGCTGACATCTATTTCATGTACTCTATTCAAACCGTGTCCATATTTTTACATAATGTGCCATTTGAACAATTTAACAACACGAGCCATCGGAAGTATAATTTTTCAGAATTTCTTTATAAATCGGTACCGGATATAACCTAGTAAGGTGGCTTGGCTACTTTGCGTTAAATTAATGCCTTGTTCATATTATCTAAATAATGGCCTTCAGAAGATTTCTTGATCACGTGAGTTATCGTCTAAAAAATGATCATAAAGTTAATGGAAGCATTTCTGTCGTGAAAAATAAAGCCTTTAATATATTTAAATGAAGTCGCCACTATTCCCTGCTGGAAACCTTACTGATTAGCATTCCATTTGTGTTCGACTTCCAAGATCGCCGAATTCTGATGAAGTTCCATAGGAGTTCCATTTAGATTCTTAACGACCAGTTATCTCAGCGGCAAATGGAATGCGTCCGTAGCTTTCAATGTATAGAGATAAGTTTTCAGCCCTGTCTGCAGAGGCTTACAGTTTGTTCACAATTAAAAATACGTTAGCACAAGACATATAACGTAACAGTAGAAACTGTGAACGACCAGAAGCACTGTGCGTAATTAATTCTCAGTTGAATTCGTACTGCAATATTTAGTCAGTGAAATTTTTTCGACGAATCAGAAATATACGTTACTGTATGGAATACAACCGAAAGCCATTTAAATATTTCAAAAACGTATTTTGAAATAATTATGAATACAGAAACAAAGTGTAAAACACTATTTAATGAATATAAACATTATTTGAAACTTTATAACTATTTCTTATTCTAGCTTGGTTTTAGTTTTGTATATTTTGGAGGTAAATTAACATGGCGGATATTCAGAAAATACTTTGTTGTGATTGGTTGCTGTCCTATGCGTTCAAACCAGAAATGAAATTTTAGTAATTCCTATGTAAGCATGTCTATACACACGGCCACATTTGAGCAGTTGTGAATCATCGCGTAAGAAAAAATAGAGGTTTGTTCTTGTCCGAACGACCTATGTTATATGTTTACTGTTGTGTTATCAATTGTAAACCCACCTTAAGAGGGCGTGGTACATAATTCAACGCTAAAAGCATTAATCTATAACTGTAGGTTTCTTGAAGCCAATTTGCGAAAGTTAAACAATAGCAATCCTAGACAATAGTTTTAGCCAACGTTTTAAACATAATTGTTTCCAGTGTTACGAAGTTCTGAGGCACAATCTCTGACGCCGGAACCTCGTGCATTTAACTGCGGCGCAAGAGGTCACGCGTAGCGAATTAGTAATTTTTGATAAATATTTACACATAAAGTTGGCAAATACCAATATCTAGGATTATCATTGAGTATTTTATCCATATTGACTTCGAAAAAAGCGTAAGAATCAATTATTTTTAATGCGTTTATTTATCTACCTCGCACTCTTAAGCATTTTTTCCCCATTATGGCCCAGTTGCGTTGCCGTACATATCCCCACGTCAGGTGAACTCGTTTACTAGCGAGAGTCGCGAGCACATTTTCGATGGATCGATAGGCGCTGTATAGCCGCTGTAGGGGCACCTCCCTCGAGCACGCCACGTCTCCGTCACACACGACACAGAATACTGACTGCGGATGATATGCACAGACGTTTGTCAGGTACTCCGCAACTCAATAAGAGAAATCGCATGCCTACCGAAGTTTCCCGAAGTATAGCTCGAGTACGCTATAACCATAGACGATGAAGAATCGCAAGAGTAGGGATGGTAATTTATTTAGGCATAGGGCCTGCCTATGGTAATGTGAAGGCACTGAAATAAAGTGGGGCAAAAATCTGTTCACCAAAAATTCCCGTCCGTAGCTATAGGTTCCGAAAATGTAACGAATTCGCAATGAATTCACGAAATTTCCGGCTCTATTGTGGTAGCCACTTTAAATACAAAACCATCAATGTTATACATAGCACGTTGGATTCTTGCGATCAGGAAAATGTTTTCCAGTGATGTCCAGTATCTCCTATGATAACGTAACAAAATTACTATGACCAAATCCTGAGTGATTTTGTTGAATACTCTTTCTTTGATACATACCGTTGATACCGAACAGATATTAGAGAAACATACAGTTGGAGCATAAGGTATGTTCTACGGCGAGGGATATGAGGCCTTGGGACGGAAGGGGAAGTAGCCCATCCGCCATATTGGTAACTGAAAAATGTTGTTTATTGCCATAGCAACGAGTATAATGCAACTGTGGGTTGGCCAACCATAACCTCGTTTCTCAATACATCTACAGGAACAGCTGATTGCACTCCGCCATATTGCAACGTGAATAAACAAAGTCAACTTGACCTCAGTATCGGCTGTTGATGATCCATCTGTACTTTTCTCTCTCATCTCTGATACCGAATGTTGTTGAATCGCATAAAACACACAGTCATATAAAAGAACTAAGCACGAAAAAATCATGGAGGTTTTAGTCTATGGAGTGGAAGCCTTTGAGCAAATTTGAAGCCAGCCGACAGACGACGTTTAAAGACAAGGATAGAGCTAGTGGTGGCAAAAACATGTAAACATAGCATTGAGCTGAATGAAAATGTTTTAGTTTTTGGTTAACTACACATTATGGTGAAAGTTTGTGCAGCTCTTGTCCTTACAAACAGATTCGATCGTAACGGAGGATTATCTTTGTACAGGTAAGAAACTTTTATTTAAATTCATCAAGTTTGTAAAGTACACACACACAGCGAGAGTTAATTCGATTTTTTTATATTTCTGAAGCAACTGTAAACTGTTGTGTACGATTCAAATAGAGAATTTGCGCGAATTTTTGTAAAAAAATTGCATAATTACACTGCTTTCTGCTATTGTTTTGCCACCCAAAATATGGCGACTCATGAAAAATAACGTCCTGCGCATGCGCAGTTCGAAAATGTTCGAAAATGATCGGCTTCACACGATTACCATTGAAATTTACGGCAGATGCCACTGCATAGACTAATACCTCCATGGAAAAAATTAGCAAAAATTACGAAAGAAACAAACAAAAGAAGTCAGAAATGGCCACAGTTAACAAACATGTTTGTCGACTTCTATGGTTTGTTTTTTATTTTTGATCATTTTTTCGTAATTAACAGAGTCGCGATTTTACGGCGAAAAGATCTTTGCAACAGTTTCTTTGAATGCCTCATGTTCACATCTGCTCCTCTGCTTCAAGGTCAGTGATTGATGTTTTAACTCTCACTTGTCATGCTGTTCTACTGACAAATCACAGACGTATGCTGTAACAATTTCCTTGTTCTTTTTGGTACAGTCAAATGGGAGACGTCTCTGAACAAAGACACTCTACCAATAATCGTAACGCAGAGCTACCGATGTGCACGTAAGACATTGAAACAAATTTATGCAAAATTATTTTCGCGACAAAACCATGGCTCTAGCGATTTGTCATTTTATGATACAGTAGAGAGTGGATTTTCTGCGATTCAACCACATTCGCTAGTGCATTCATAAACAAAACCATCGAGATTGCCATACGCTCATATTACAAGAACCATTCATTCAAGATCAAACTAGATCTTAACTGAACAACATCAGTAGACAGACTGCACTTATCTGCTGCAGTGTGGTTTCAGACGACAGGAAGCGAGTGTCGACAACCCCAGGCAGAGTGTGTCGACCAGCCATGCTGTTAAAGAGGTCTCGCGGGCGCCACTTTTCACAGTCGAACGCTACATCTCCTTTAATTCGTATTCCTCGGCGCCGTACCACTCCCTCACACCCCCGCGTTAAAGCTATTTACTGTCCCAAGGGGTGAGACAGGGCGCGGTGAGAGGGAGGGAAAGAACACAATCACAGATCTCTGCGGCTTCGTTAAACGCTCCCCGCGGAGAAAACCCACCCCTGATTTATTTCTCCCTGCGAACCACACAGAAATTCACAATTTCCACAAGCCGAAAATTATTTTTTTCTATTTTCACCCACTGAAACTCAAAGTTTTTGTTAGGCGAATGGAAAATTAGGCGAATAAATTTTAGTACAAGCTAGACTTCAGGCACATTTTTGTATTTCCACTTTCGCCAACTGAAGGTCATAAAGTTCCCGTTTGCTGACCGTAAAATTAAGCGAATCAATTTTAGTACAAGCAAAATTCAACCACATGTTTACATTTCTATTTTCTCCAACTAAACCTCATAAAGTTTTCGTTAAGCGAATGGAAAATTGGGCGGATAAATTTGAGTACAAACTCGACTTCAAGCACAGGTAAGCTTTGAACTACGCTATCCATAAATAACATAATGTGGTCACCGCTTAAAGTCTCATAGGAAAACTGATAATAGTAAAGCACTGCACGACATCTGAGGAGGTTGACTGGAGAGGCGAACATGCATTACACGTGGCTTAGTGGCACTCTTACTGCTCCTGTCTCTCACACACTAACTCAGTCTGTCTAGGGAGGCTCCTTAAGGGCGCGGTTCACCCCAGTTTTCAACGTCTTTTTTTATTTTTATATTTGTACCAGGTATTTTTTTTCTTATTTTAGACATAAATTGTGACTATGTCTTCCTCTTAGGAAATTTTTTTTTCTGTTATAATTTTTGCTTAATGAGTCGTAAACGTCAAAATTTGCACTTTACAGTTTTATGCACGCCACTTAAACCAACTGACATACCAAACCGAAAAAATTCACAATGTAAAACAATGTTTTAGGCTATGGTTTGAAATATATATATATATATATATATATATATATATATATATATATATATATATATATATAATAAAAAATAAAATAGTTTTGTATTTAATAAAAATTGCTGAATTTTGAAATGGAAATTTAAACATTTCAACAAGATTTAAAAAATAATCTACATTTTTTTATATGTGTCAAATCACAGCCTTCAACATTGTTATACACTGTCAATTTTTTCGGTTTGGAATGTCAGTCGGTTTTAGTGGCGTGCATAAAACCGTAAAGTGCAAATTTTGACGTTTACGACTAATTACGCAAAAACTATAAGAGATAAACAGATTTCCTAAGAGGAACATTTAGTCACAATTTATGTCTAAAATAAGAAAAAAAAATATCTGGTACAAATATAAAAATTAAAAAAGACGTTGAAAACTGGGGTGAACCGCCCCCTTAAGCATATAATTACTGATAATGAAGCAGAGTGGCAGATGTATTCGTCAGGTGCTGAAACATTTTAGGGAAAAATTAAATACCTGTACTTTCTGTTTCACATAAAAAGAGTAAAATTTAAACATATATGAGGGAACTACTTTTTAAGTGTTGTAGATGTTCGATGCTATTTAAGTACACACACACACACATATATATATATATATATATATATATATATATATATATTATATATATTAGTTTTAAATTAACCTCACATGTTAATTCCACAATACGTACCGTACATTTTGCCTTGCATAGTGGCAGTCGTGGCATCGATGGCCCTGTTCAAAAAGGAAACAACACAAAATTCGCAGTTGTGAGAAAACGTATATAGAAAGATTTCAGTTTCGCCGAAAAATGGTTAATTAACATATTTGGTAGGTATTCACTTGAAGAAAAAATATAGAGGTAACAATTTAAGGTGTTTAAAATGTTTATAATCGGTCTTGGTGAAATTATCACACTTAAAAATAAAAGAAATTCAATATATAGTTCTTTACTGACAATCAGTTAAAAGTGCCATGATATTAAAACAAGTGAATTTAGGTGTTTTTTAAACTGGGTAGAAGGTACTTCTGTCTATGTGTCTGTGAGCCAAACTCAAAAATTCAATTTTTTAAGTATTTTCCCTTTTGAACTGGGCCATCGAAATATTAAAAGTTATTGTCCGTAAGGAACTGTCAAAATGTGCTCAAGCTACTATAAACGAAGTATATCTGTTTTATTTGTTATTTTTACCAGCTAAAAATTTTTAATTTGATTTTTTGTTTTGTGTTTCGGCACTTAAGGTACACTCTTAATATGTGCGGTTTATTTGCAAACCTAAAATGTACAACAGACAAATATCAAAATGAAAGTGACGTGTGTTTGTAATGCATTACCGAAATCAGTCATGTGTTGGTATTACTTTGATGTCACTGAGAAGAGAAAATAATGGCCACGGAGGTCTCTGTTAATATTCCAAAAATTTTGGAAGACAAATACGGAGCTTTGAAAAAAATAATGCTTTATAGTACCCTCGCTTTGTGTGTTGCGGCTGACGCGTGGTAGCGATTTTTAAAATATTTATTTGCTTTTTCCACCCACAAATTTTCTCTCGTGTCCTGCGGGAGCAATAATTGCGGCAGTCGGAAACACATAAATAACGACGTTTTTGTTTTGTTTTCGTTCGTCCGCGGGGACTGTGCGGGTCCCTTGCGGGCGACATTCCACACGCGCCAGAGAGAGAGAGAGAAAAATAGAAGCTCTCACACCGTTATATATTCATCGGCACCGCAGACGTTCCTGGGAACAATTGAAGCAAGTGTGTTCGAACAGACTTCACGTCCTCTCCGCCTTCCATGTTCCAGACTACTTCCCCTCGTATATCCTCCAGCGGAAACACGGCCAGATGGCATGCAAGGCTCTTTGTTGGCCACGCTTCCTCTCGCCCTATTGGCTGGTTTGAACTGCGAGCCAACTGTTCTGCCCATGCGCGAATCGCAGAGCAAGGCCGATTTTTTTTTTAATTTTTACTAGGCGCTTATGAAAATTCACAAGGGTAGGGTATAACAGCCAAAAGGCGACCGCCTTAAGGGTGCTTGTTAGATAACTAAACTGTAATTTACGTATATGAGCCTTAAAATTCAATCGAATCGTATTATCTAAAATTTCTCTTTGACAAAGCATAGGATATATGCTTGGTAAACTGCTTGGCATAAATATAGTAATGGAATCTTTCATTAATTAGTCAAGCAGAATCATTGCAAGTTGATTATATGTTAACTATCAATAATTCTCTTGCAATGATTCTGCATGATAAATTAAGGAAAGATTCCATTATTATTTACGTCAAAGAGTTTACCAAGAATATATCCTATGATTTGTCGCAGAGAAAATTTTTGATAATACAAATGAATAAATGTTATGGCACAAAAACTGAAAAATACAATAAAATTGTCTCGTAATGACCCTGGCTTGGTTTCAGTCGCCATATTGAATTTTATTATTTTTCGTTTTTTTTTTTTTACTCTAGGAAGAAAAATGTTTAAAACATGCGATTATACCCCAATTTCTATTTACATTTCGCAAAAGTACACACCTTGCGATTTAGCTGTTTAACTTATAATTACACCGCAATTTGTGTGGCAAATGTTTTAATGTTCACAATTTGCCCGACAATTTGCAACCTAACTGTACATTACTAGCTCTACTGCCATGTTTGTGCTATGGCACAAAGTAAATATATTGCACAAAGTAAATATATTGCACAAAGTAAATATATTGCTTCTCAGAATTCTAAAAAAGCGAAAATTAATAAAATACAATATGGCGATTGAAACCGAGCCTTAAAGGCGCGATCACCTCAGATTTAACGACTTTTTTATTTTTATATTTGTACCAGATACTATTTTTCTTATTTTAAGACATAAATTGTTATTAAATCATCCTCTTAGAAAATTGTCGTACTTCTCATAGTTTTTGCGTAATGAGTCGTAAACGTCAAAATTTCGACTTAACGGTTTTATGTAGGGCCTACGCCACTAAAAACCAACTGACATACCAAACTGAGAACATTCACAGTGCATAACAATGTTGTAGGCTATGATTTGAACTATATAAAATAATAAATAAATAAATGTTTGTGTTTTTAAACAATTTTTGAAATTTTGAAATTAGCATTTTAAAATTCAGAATTTTTTATTAAATTTAAGAATATTTTATTTTTTGATTTTATATGTGTCATTTTATAGCCTACAACATTGTTATACACTGTGAATTTTTTCGGTTTGGTACTACAGTTAGTTTTAGTGGCGTACATAAAACCGTAAAGTGCAAATTTTGACGTTTACGACTCATTACGCAAAAACTATAAGAGATACAAAAATTTTCTAAGAGGAAGATTTAATTATAATTTATGTCTAAAAAAAGAAAAAAAATATATCTGGTACAAATATAAAAAATAAAAAAAAAGACGTTGAAAAGTGAGGTGAACCGCGCCCTTAAGACGGCCGCCTGATTGCGACCTGCACTGACCTTTCCACCAATAAAATAGTAAAAACCGTTCGGCGGGAAGCTTGCCCGCTAGTTCAGCGCTTGGCTCGTTGAGGCGACAAGGCATTTCACGCACGCTTCAAGGTTAACCTTACTGCCCCGTCGCTTTTGAGCCTCTCACGCGTCTACGTGGGAGTCCTGGATGAAGCAAGGACTTATATGGGACGTTGTTATATTTGGCGGGACGCGGTCACCTTTCAAAGGTAACGCGTACGTACGAAAATAATTTTCTGCATTGAGAAGAGAAAATATTGCTACAGGTAAGAAAATGTGTAAGCAAAAACGTTCATGTGCGTTATTTATTTATTTTTTGCATTTGAAACAAGCTGAAGCATAATTTTTTCAGGAAACTTAGGTGTCCCTACAAACACATTGATGTAGGCCCGTTACAGCTGTTCTGTGTTGTGAAGTAATAACTATAAGTTAAGAAATTTTTTATTTCAAATCAGCATATTTACCAGCCTGCAATATTACGGAATTATTTTTGATTATTCATTGATTTTCAAATATGAATAAAGAAAATATAAATAATTATAATCGAACGAACCATTGTACATTTTTAGGAAACGTATTAAACCATGCTGATGAAATCGTCAATAAAATATTTTGAGTTTTGAAATAGGTATGCTTATTAGGTGCGTTGTACGACGAAAGTCAAAATTAACCTTCGAATAATTACTCAAGTACTTCATTCGCATTCAGACTCCTACTTTTTTTTTCATGTGTATCAACCAAATATTTGATACTACAAAACATATAAAAAATGCCTATTTTAAGGAGATAGTTTCGCTATTTATAATTAGTTAACGTATTTAATTCATACTTGTTTTTCTAACACGTTCCAAAGATAGGTACCACGTTGTTCTTCACGACAGATCATTAAGTAACACATACAGTCAAATTAAATGTGCACAGATAACAGGTCGTTTTCAATTTATGTGTAGAAAGTAAGTGAATGAAAATTCACAGGGTGATAACACCAGTACTGTGAAATATGTCCTTCGCTTCGTGATGCAGGAGTTGCAATCCTGTGAAAAAGTAATATCAGTTAGCTGTGTTCTCTTGTAATAACATTTGCGCTAAGATTTGTATTGCGAAACAACTAGGTAGAGTTTCTGAACAGAGATCAGAAACACTATGGAATGTAGTCATACTATTTAATATGAAAACCATTAAAATAAAATTTGAACCTATATATAAAAATGAATTCCAGCATTTTTATCACTTTACCGCACTTCATATATAGTTTTAAGTAATGTAGGACTTTTAAGACTATTTTGACAACATAAAAAATAACAAAGAACATGTTAAACTTTGATCACAGACGTTAGATTTCAAGAACGGTAAAATTGTACATCTAGTTATACATAAAAAAAAGTCTGTATGTTTGTAAGGTAGGGGCTTCTATACCATTTATTCGATTAATTTTGGTGAGTTGTTGAACGTGCGCCCGCGAAGGTGTCTGACAAATAATCTTTATATAAAAAGGAGAGGATATGGTGCAAAGGGACAGAACGGGACATGCCAAAAATTAAGTTAAATAACCTCAAAGTTCTCTTAAAACAGTCATTAATGACCCTTGGCATTTTGCACGTTCCAATCCGAAATAAAAAAATAGGTTTAATATAAATTACTGTTATTAAATTATATTAATGTTTATATCATTATCAGAATTAGGCTACTTATACGAAATTTGAAGTGTCAAAAAATGTTCATCAAAAAATATTAAATTTTTTTTATTATTTATTTCTTGAAAAGGTATTGAACATATAAGTAGTTTTTTTTTTTTTTTTTTTTACGAATTACTTAGTATTGGAGTATTTAAACTGAACATTTTCACGACTGAAAGAGGCTTTAAATTTGAAACCACACAACAAAGTTGTAGGCAATAGCTAGTTATATATACAGTATGGCAGGAAATAAACCGGATAATAAGCACGCCACGAAAATCCTCGGCCAAATTCGACACGAAAATATAAGTAGCAATATGTTGTACGACATTTTACGTGCACAATGCGGCAACACTGCACGGAGAACGTCTCGTGTTGTGCTCTACGTTCAGGTGTTATTTGACGTATGTTACGTCGGGTAAACGTAGAATCATGTTTGGACTGCTCGGTATTTTAACCTTCACTCATAATATGCAGGTCAGTACAGCAGTAGGAAGATAAGTATGACATCAGTGGAGCACAAGAATGGACTACCTACAGTGCTATGTTGCAAAATTGTGCATGTAAAATGCCATCGTGCAGCATTATGCCACAAACATTTTCGTCTCCAATTTAGCCCAGGATTCTGGTGGTATGCTTATTATGCTGTTGTTTCTGGATACGCTGTAATGTTTGCAGCGCTATATTTATTTTTACAAGAATGAAGATACGAATTTGCTGAAAAAAATATGTATACAGTTCTTTCAAAAGTACTAACATTTTCAGTGAATAGTTACCGGTAAACCTATAACCAACGGTCTTTATTTTCTTACGACTTGGCAATGTCGCGCGTGTTCAGAGTGAGCGGAAGCATAACTGAAACAAGACCATCTGCAGTTTTGCCAGCGAAAAACTTCGGTTCTCTCATCAGTTATTTATTTGGTGATGCTATCTCGCCTTTCCACGGTCGAACGCAAGCGGTCAACCGTTATTCGAATGTTTTTATATCCGGTCGCATATCTCCTTGCTTCCGTCGTCCCCTTATTGCTTCGGCGCTTCCATGCATTTCCCTGAGAAATTTAAGACTTTCCACGGTTGTTTTCATCACATCGGCGCAAAAAAAAAAAAAAAAACTAGAACTTTTTTAACGGAATGCTTTGAAAAAAATTTAAGACAACGGGTAGGCATGCGATACAAAATTCTATGTACGCATTTTGGCAAAATAATCCACCATTCGTTAAATAAAAAAAAACACTATTCCAATTAGGGACAAAACATGTAACGGTACACATAACCGAAACCATAACTGAATGCACAGTATTGTTCAAAATATTGGCGAAACAAGTTCAAAAGGAGTACTTTACGTAATACAAAATAAAATTAACGTGTGAAATGTGCTCTGAATACTGCATTTAGCGAATTATTTAACACGTATAAATTATTTCTGTTTCATTTTTATTCGTGCAACCTTAAAACCCTTCACAGCATTAGGCCCGTATTACAAGGACACGGAAATATAAGAAAGCGGATGAGTAACACGAAAACGAAACGAGTGCACAGAGTGAAATACATTTCCTATCCTACAATGCACTAAAACGCAAGCGGTAACGTACGGACTCGCAACTTATGAAACTAAAAAAGTGTTTGTCATGTAAATTCCCGACATTAACGAATAATTGAATTTTACTATTTTAATAGTTTAGTATGTTATAAATAATACAGCCAGGCCGTGCACATGTTTTATATGGGATTAAAAAGATAATCATCAACATAATTTTTACTTTACAATTTTCAGTTAATATTTTACGAATATTGCGGTACTTTACGGAAAGTGTTCCACTATCTGTTAGTCACAAACAATGATTGTAAATACAACGTACAAGGGATTTTAATGGCTAAGTGCGAAAACACTATTTGTAAAAATGTAAACAAAAATGGTGGCGATAGACGAAATGCCCGATTGCAACTGGCTACACGAAAGCTCGGAGCTATCTTACACTGGCATGTGTTTCCGTGTCTGCGTGCTTCCCACTGTAAAACAATCTCAACCGTGTCGTATTTTTTTGTGATGCGTATCCATCCGTTTACCTGTCACTGCATAACGGCCATAACCTACGGTTAATTCTACTACAGGTTAGAAAGAAAATGTTTTTTCTTATGGGAGAGTTTGTCCAGGGAACATTTCTGCCGCTAGTTTTGCTGCAATCGCTAAGGGACCAGAAAAATACGAAAATGTAGTAAATTTAAATTTAAACAAGCCTGGAAATGACAGAAGTCATTTAACTTAATTTTAAAGTGAAAAGAAACCGATTTCGCATTTTAAATTTTCAACTTTATGTAACTTAAAATTCAGGAAATCTCTGTGATTGCTCAGTTTGCAATAATTACCGACACCAGCGCTCAAGCGGGAGAAATTTTTTCCTGTGGCAAACTTTTAACACTGATCTCTCTAATCTCTAGTGGAATTAACCTTCACTTGAACATGTGACTGAGGGAAAACATCCTAATGACTGACTGGGTGATTTATATTACGACTGCGCATGGAAATAGTTCCGAAAGTATTCTATAATTACACCTAACCTCAGATAAAATCTACTTGTATTTTTAGTACTTACATAATGCCAATGCTGTGTGCAATAATCAAGTACTTTTTGTGCACTCTCTAGTACATATTATGCTTAGTGCGGGACAATGTTACAATTATTGTTTTTATTTGGAACAACAAAAACTTATAAAATAGCCAGTGGTGACTAAAGGTGGATTTAAAATGATCCGTTGCATTCCTCCGTCATTTGTCCGTCAGTCAAGTGACTTCCGGCCAATTATGGAATAATCCTGTACGTTCATCCGTCGAAAGCTTGCCAAGCTGTACATTTTTACTGACGGGTGGGGGGAAATTACGGCCTTCTTAATATGGCGACGATCGTATTAACGGTTTTATTTTAATCCGAAGGCTGTGATGTTCGTTCAATTCGTTATTATTGTTGGGTAACACTACAAATACATCTTTAAATTATGATACAGATAAATTAAAAAAGAATAAGCATTTTTAAATACAATGCTTACTCAAACTAAAACTTAAATAATTTTATGAGTAAATAATTACGCTCGCGATATTTCCTCGTGTTAAAGAACCGCGGTTGAAATTATAAGCAGCATTATATTAATTAAAGTTATGTGCAAAATAAATAATCTGTTTAAGGGAAATGTTTAAACCTATAGAAATTTTAATTTTGTACATTGGTAACATTGAAAATTAAGGTTATGGGGCCATTATACCCTACTTGTGTAGAAACCTGTGAAAAGGTAACAGTTATTTAATTTATCCATGTAATTATATTCTGTAGCGATGCCCCGAATGTAAAAGCCGTTGTTAAAGTGGCGCGGCAGTACTCCTAAAATAGTTTCACCTAAAAAGTGTTACAACCTGACACTTGACATAACAGTCATTTCTCCTAAAGTTAGTCGACAGAAAGTCACTGTACCTACAAGCGTAGGCCTAAAGTCGTTTCTCCTAGAATTAACTTTCCAAAAATTCATTTCCCCTACAGTCATTTATCCTACAGTCGGGAACGATAATAGTTTCCTTTTTCCGTCCGGGGACTTCGTTGAGATTCAGCACCAGGCAGTATTCTTACAGGCAGAAGACAGAAATAGCTCCTCATCAACTTAAGTACATAAAATGTAATTTGTCCTACAGTTACTTCTCCTACAATTGTTGGACCGAAAATGGTTCACTTTTTCTGTCCTGGGACATTGCTTAACCAGCACCAGGCAGTGTTTCTACAGGTAGTAGACAGAAAGTCATTTCTCCTACAGTCATTTCTTCTGTCATT
Organism: Medauroidea extradentata; assembly: GCA_003012365.1. Lineage (NCBI taxonomy): Eukaryota > Metazoa > Arthropoda > Insecta > Phasmatodea > Phasmatidae > Medauroidea > Medauroidea extradentata. The sequence continues at coordinate 3,838 of PNEQ01009286.1, read as the reverse complement.
GCTCCTACAGTCATTGCTCCTAAAGTCGTCCGTCCTACAGTTATGAGGAACGACTTTCGGTCTACTGACTGCTACTAGTTGTATAGTTTACAACAATGTCAGGTTAGCACAGACAGCATAAAAAAGTAAGTATTTAGATATGTTGGAGAACTTCAAAACAGTGTTACCAACGGCCGTGTTGTCTTGATTATGACGTGTTTTACTATCGTAAACTACCACGAGTGTTCGCGAAATGATTTCGTATTTTTTCCTGACACTGTGCAAAGTATTCAAAGTACTTGCCAGACAGCCGCCTTAAGGCCATGATCTTTCATTTATTTCAAACAATTGCAAATAACTCTAAAATTTTTTAACCAAATGCTTTCAAAAATTTAAGACTGGGTATAGTCATACGATACACAATTTTACCAGAGCAAATTTGAATATTATGTACCGTTTTGTAGCAAAAAAAAAATATTGTGCTTCCTTTTGGCTTATTTGACAACAAAATATGTAATATTTCAGGGGCAAAAATTTAAAAATACGTTTGGTGTATTGAAACAGAAAAATTCAGATACAGACGATGAATTATAAGTGTTAAACTGTACGAAAGAATTTTTGATACATTTATCAATATGCGTAAAAAAAAAATGTTTTCAAACCACTGCAAAACTAAAGAGTGAGGCCTTATGTTGGATTCATATCTTTGATCACGTGACAACAGCGGGAACATAAATCAACGACTAAGGGAATTATTAGTTTGTACTTGAACAAGGTAAGGTAAGTGGACTTAACGCCTCGTCGACAGCGAGGTCATTATAGACGGCAACACACAACTTGGTACAATGACAGGATCTGGGTGAGGAGTCGGCCATGGCCTTGGACGTGGTACATTATTCAACGCTAAAAGCATTAATCTATAACTGTAGGTTTCTTGAAGCCAATTTGCGAAAATTAAACAATGACAATCCTAGACAATAGTTTTAGCCAACGTTTTAAACAAAATTGTTTCCAGTGCTACGAACTTCTGAGGCACAATCTCTGACGCCGGAACCTCGTGCAATTAACTACGGCGCAAGAGATCACGCGTAACGAATTAGTAATTCTGGATAAATATTTACTCATAAAGTTGGCAAATACCATTATCTAGGATTGTCATTGAGTATTTTATCAATATTGGCTTTAATCAAAGCGTAGAAACCAATTGATGTTTTGAGTGTTTATTTATCTACCACGCATTTATAAGAAACCATTCCAGCACTTGCCTGAAGCGTTTTTGGGGAAATCATGGAAAACCTAAATCAGAACGGCCGGGGCTTGGAATGGAACCCGGTCCAGCGTGTTACAGTTGCGCCACCTCACTCGACATTACTTGAACGTGGAATAGTCGGAATTCATAAAATCTAATCACATGACTAGTTGCAAACTACGTAACGTATAACTTTGACAGGAACCTTCTTACTCTGTGAGAACGACAGCAGAAGCTGAGTTAATACGTTCAGTTAATTTACGTTCCCGTGCTTTCCTAAGTAAAAAAAATAATGGTAGATTATATAATTCTGAATCTCGTAATAAATTTAGGTAGATGCTACACACAAAAAAAATTATCCCAGATAAGAAGTAAGCACGTTAAACGGTGTAGTAAAAACAAAGAACAAATAAGAAATTACTGAACAATATACAATCAATGCAGCATAATTAGAGAGGATGGTATATCACGGAAATATTTTGTGCCAACATACCTTTGAAAACGCCGTAGTTTCTTTCAACATATATGATCCGGTGATATACTTCTGGCACAACATAGCTGTCTTCAGACAAATAACAGGCGTCACATGTTACAATATCGGGATTCTTATTGGCTCAGTCGCATAGGATAATAGCTCCAAGTACAAGCGAAAACCAGTAATCGTCTGATAAGTTGAACGTGTGTTGAAATCCAGCAAACAGTCAAGTTTTTCAACGATAAACCATCTCAAAGCATAATCTATATATATATATATATATATATATATATATATATATATATATATATATATAAATGAAAGGTGACTGATTGACTGACAGACTGACTGACATATCAAACTGCAGCCCAAACCACTGGACCTAGGATCGTGAAATTTTTTGTGGGGGTTCCCTTCAGGTCGTAGGCGAGTACTAAGAAGGGATTTTTCGAAATTCGACCTCTAAGGGGGTGAAAAGGAGTGAAATGTGTTTCCGAAGAAACGTCGATAGAGCTCGAACCCGACGGCCTATCATCGTGATTTTTACTTTAATAGGACACTCGTAAAAATGCATATTAGCCAACTTAAGGATTTTTCAAAGTTCAACATTTAAGGGGCTGAAAAGACCTTAAATGTGTTTCCAATCAACTATTGATATCTATCGAACCCTTCGGGATAGAGAGTTGATATTCACTTCAAAATATTGCTTACGTAAATACCCAAAAAGAAGTTTTAGGTTTTTTTGAAATTCGACCCCCAGACAGTAAAAAGGGGCAAAATGTGTTTATAATGAATCGTCTTTATCTTTGAAACACAATTGGCTATCGTCGTGATTTTAACTTTAATTGGTTACTTTTACAAATGTCTATGGCAGGACTCAAAATCGTTTCGAAATTCTTTATTTAAAGGGGTGAAAATACGTGAAAAGTGTTTTCGATTATCATTCCATATCTATCGAATCAATCGAGATATCGAAGTACTCTTCGTTTTAAATTGGTGCTTTTATAAGTATCCCAAGTACCATTTCAAATATATTTTCCGAATTCGGCCCTAAACTGGTTAAAAATGGGGTAATATGAGTTTTCGACTCACATACGATATATATCGATCCCATAGTTTTTTATATAGAGACGTGATTTTTGTTTAGGATTGATGCTTACTCAAATACCTAAAAAGTAATTTCAGGAATTTTCGAAATTCGCCACCTAACGACGTGAAAAGGGGTAAAAAGTGGTGAAAAGCGTTTTCAATTAATCGTCTATATATCTTGAACCCAGCGGGCTAATGTTGTGATTTTTACGTCCACGAGATTCCAATAAAGTATTCTAAAACGTGATTCAAGGGTTTTTCGAAATTTACTCTCTTAAGTGATGAAAAGACCTTGAACTTGTTTTAGATAAATCCTCGATATCTATCGAACCCATCGAGATATACAATTAATTTTTGCTTCAGGATGATTACAGAAATTACCGCAAAACAGTTTTCAGATTTTTCAAAATTTGATTTCTCAATACTGTGCAGGGGTGATATGTGTTTTTTTATGTGAATGATCGATTTTAATTCAACTGAACGGGCTAGCGATGTGATTTACACTTCAGTTGGATACTTACACAAATGTCTAAGATGTAAATTTAAAATATTTCGAAATTCGACACCCAAAAGGGTGAAAAAACACAAAATTTGTTTTCCACCAACCCACGATATCTATCTAACCAGTAGCGATATTGAGGTGGTGTTCGCGTCAGAGAGATGCTTACGTAAATATTTTTAAAAAATATGTATGTAATTTTTTTATTTGTAAGAAACGTAATTATTAAGAATAAAACTTAGTTGGTCAATAATCAAGGCAGACGATTCGAAAAGCAGGAACGAGCAGCGAGAAACAACTTATACAGGAGTTTCACTACAGTAACCTATCGAGACGTGGTGTTGTACCACCTCTATGAGCCCAGGACACAGATATATATATATATATTTTTTTTTTCAATAAATTTTATTTTCATGAATTATTTCGACGTTACGTGACGCAGTTGTTTGTCACTCAGGTCTAAATTCCGGGAGGTTCTGGGCTCGAATTCCGTTAAAAGCTGCGTGCAAACGTTCAATTCTGACACACAAAAACTACAAGGCAGATC
>PNEQ01009285.1:0-111816 GCA_003012365.1 Medauroidea extradentata | reverse complement strand
AAAGGTAACACCATCAAGGATGCTGTTTGGAAGAGAGCTCCGTCTCCCGAGCGACCTGATGTTCGGACGACCGGCGGAGGAAGACCAGATTGCATCTCCAGTGTATGCCAGCGAGTTACGTCGCAAGTTGGTTCACACTCACAACTTTGCCCGGCGACACCTTAAGATCAACACCGACAGGATGAAGACTCGCTACGATTGGAATGCACCAGATGAAACATTCCAAGAAGGTCAACTGGTTTGGTTATACAACCCTCAGAGAAAGAAGGGGTATTGTCCCAAGCTGCAGAAGAATTGGGAAGGCCCGTATGAAATAGTGAAGAAGATCAACGATGTGGTGTTTCGGATTGTTCGTCGAGGCTCTCGGGCGAGAGGACCTAAAGTTGTACACATCGACAGATTGGCCCTCTACGATGGACCTGAAGCTGCTGTGTCTGTTCGGGACGAACAGACTTAAGGAGGGGGCAGTGTTGTGTGCCATGTTCCTGGAGGCCAGTGGTCGGCGGCTTTTTCGTAACACCTTGAGGGCTGGCCGATAACTCAAAGCCCTATGAGCCACCCGGGCTTTGAGTCATCGGCCAGCCCTCAAGGTGTTACGAAACAGCCGCCGACCACTGGCCTCCAGGAACATGGCACGCAACACTGGTATGTTTTTTGCTGAACTAATGGCTACTAAATACCAGCAGAAGCCATTAACTTTTCTACAACAAGGAGAGAACTTACTGAGCGATGTAACTATGTGTGAAATGTTTTTGAACAGCTTTGTTGTGGTATTTTAGTATGGAAGCATAAGTTTGAGCATTAGAAATCTTATACAGGGTTCAATTTTGTGTAATGTTAAAGCTGCTTTAAGAAGATGAATGTAATTTGTTTAGTAAGGGGAATAACCACCACTAGTTTTCTGTAAAGAGGCAAAACTTGCTGTTGTCGTGTCTGGCTTACAGGTCTTTTATGGTATTGAAAGTATTTTTATGTGAATACTCCAAAATAATAATGTTTATCAATAAAAATTCTATATCTGGTGACTAGCTTAGGTTAATTCTGTTGTTATCTGGTATGTATTTGACCTTGTACCAACACCAGCCCAACTAGCTGCAAAAACTTTCCCTTGCCAAACTCGTTTGTAAGAAACTAGATTATATTCGTAACATGTTGTAGAATAAACCATAGAGTCAAAGCTGTGTGTGACAGGGTTCAAGTCTTTCTTGTGCCGAATTATTTTTTGAAACAGTTTAGAATTCTGTATTTTTGCTGAGTAGCTTCTGGTGCTACAACATTAAAGTACTGTAGTAGTTCAAGAACTAAAATTTCTTGACTGACCTCTTATTCCTAACAGTGTGAAAATTCCATTAAGTTGTTATTCGTACAACTTTCTAATGCTACACACATAGTTACGGTGTGCAGATGGTCATTACTGGTTGTTTTTTGGACGGTATTAATAAACATTTAATTGTGCAGTTGTAAATGTAATTTATACTACACACAAATGCCATTGAGGTAATCATTTTTCACAAAAAAAAAATTGTTGCAAGTTTCATAAACTGCAATAAGAAAATATGAAATTTGTGTTGTAATGTACATTTGTTTTCATAGAAATAAGGGTTACAGTTAACACCTTTCAGTATGTTGTGCTGGTTAAATATGGGTTTATACGTTATCCACCTTACTGAACTAATACAGTATGTGATTACTGTGTGAATAAATCAGTAATTAACTTTTTTTTCTTGTAATTTTTAGAAACATTTGTCTGTGTTTATAATTCACATGGACTTTGGGTTGCTCGTGGCAGTCTTTGTGTTTCCACCTCAGGAAAAAACCTGTCAAAATTTGTCTGTGTTTTGGATACACTGGATGTGGAAAAGAGCTTATCCATCTGAGTCAAGTAAATCGTTATTAGGTTTTTTAATTCTTTGAATGATTTACTTTGCCTCCATGCCATTCACAGGCTTAGAGTAACAGAGAAGCTGGGATTGGGTTTGTAATGAGAATACTGTAGAGTTAATGGAACATGGATGGTTGATAAACTGCTAAGATTGCAGTTGGCTGGAATGTAACTAGCGAACCTCCTGTATGACACTACCTTTCGCCAGAATTGAGACACTGGCTTTCATTGAGTTGATAATAATAATCGTTCTGGCCCGAAAAGGCTACCCTATTTCGGAGAAGTGACAAACTGTGAAGGATGGTAGAAATGAGAATACCCCAAGTAAACCCACCAATTAATGGAAATGGACACCACATTCCCCTAGTAAAAAATTTGGACTTGACCTTGCTTGGAATCAAACCCAGATATACTAGATGGGAGGCGTGAGATCTAGGTTTGAGGTAAGATGAGCTATAATTCAGCATATAGTGAAGCACTTCTGTCCCATAGTCACAGACACACTGTTGACGTAACACAGTGTGAGGGACAAGCATCAGATCAATGTGTGTTGTCAAGGTAACATTTTGAGGCCTACGTGGCATGTATTGAAGGGAATCTGATGATTGAAAAATCAATATGAAATTTTCTAACATGTCACCTGGAGGCGTATTGTGTGGTTAAATGGTGATGAGCAAATCACATGTGTCGAGTACATCTGCAGTGCGGATGTGAAGTGGAGTTCACTGCTGCTCTGTCATGTAGGAGGGAAAGGAGGAAGGTAATATAGTGGAAGTGGATTCAGGAAGGATATTTCTGTGCTAAAGACTACAAACGTTCTAGGCACGTGCGTTTTTTTGCAGTTAGAATACTTCCAAGGCTACAGCGTCTGAGTCAACTGACAAGCAAGCATGGCGTAAGTACTACCTACTGGTTGCTTTGACCAACATATTGTTTTCAATATTATACTAACAGACCTTACAATACTTTGGTAAATTACAGTCAATATAGGCTACACATTCCTAAAAGTTAAAATCGTTTACTTACATAAATACTAAATAATTACTGTATATAATTTATTATGACGCTATCTTCTATCGCAGTGAACCCACAAAAATAAAGAATAATTAACTAAAAGCTGGATATTTAAGTGTATAAATATAAAAAATACTTTATATCGCTCATGCATGTATTAAAGTTGAGTACTCACGTCGTGAAATATTCAAAATCAGGAGCACCTACTTTACTAAACAAAATATGAACCAACAACAACAAATTCACGTAGTCTTACTTAGTAATAAATGTGTGGTGAGACCTGAAGAAACGTTGCATAACGGTTCTCATATATTTTATGTATCAAAAAATATCGAATGGTAACAGTTTTAATTAACGATATGAGCAAAGTACGTAAAACTTAAGTCGTCGTGTTAGTAAGTGTAACTATGAACACAGCATGAAGTAAATACTTAATATCCATGTCACTTTACCAAGAAGTATATGAGTACCGAGTGTGATGGAATTCTGAATAATAATTCTTAAGATTTCACGTGTACTAAAAAAAATGTTTAAATTGTTACAAATTTGATAATGTGATAATGTCTTAAACTGAGTACATAAATGTCAAGTTAATTTACCAAGTACTATATAAGTACAGAATTTGATGAAATACTGAAAAAAATTTTTGTTAGATATCTTGTGAGACATAATATGTTCAAATGGCCGACATATGGAAAATATGAACATAACATGGACCAAAACATAACAGCCAAATCACCTGCTAAGTATTGTATGTTTATTAAGTATGAAGAACTTCTGAATAACTGGTTCCTCAGATATATCATGTATTCGAAACAAGTTCAAACAGCCTCCATTTTGAAATATAAGCATGATATGAACAAAAAACACAATAGTAAAGTCAACTTAACACTCTGTATTTAATTTTGGTTAAATCCTAAAAAATTATTCTTCTGCTATTTCTAATGTTCGTAGAAACGTTCAAATAGCCGCCAGCTTGAAAATATCAACATGAAATGAAGACAATGCATATCGAAACAGCTTGCTAATAAATATATAAGTACCAAGTTTGGTTAAATTAGAAAAAAAGAGATATTTCCTTAGATACATCATATTGTGCTAAAATTATTAACATGGGCTCCGTTTAGAAAAATATGAACGTAGTATAAGCAAAGTACACTAAAATTAAGGCATGTTCTATATGTGTACAGAGTTTGAATAAATTAGAAAAAAAGTATATGCTTAGATATGTATCATATCATGATAAAAATTATAAGCATGTCCACCATTTTCAAAATATTAATATAGAGTATGAAGGAATTACTCTAGAGTCAAGTCAGCTTTGAATGGTGTGTGTGTGTGTGTGTGTCTGTGTGTTGGTGCGTGTGTGTGTGTGCGTGTGTGTGTGCGTGTGAGTATATATATATATATATATATATATATATATATATATATATATATATATATATATATATATATATATATATATATATATATATATATATATATCTTTAGCAATGTCATGTTTGTTAAAAAAAATAATATAAACATTTACATAGCGTAAAATACACAAAAGTTTAGTTTGCTTCCTGTGTAGTATTTGTGTACCAATTTCGATAAAATTCTGAAAAAAATATTGTTTGTTTACATATTATATGCTGAAAATATAAAAATGACCGCAATTTCGAAACTAATGTATACGGCATGAATTAAAAATAAAAATTCAATTCACCATACTAGGTTCTTACGTGTACTGTATCTGATGAAATTCTATGATACGTTTCCTTAGATATCAAGTATGATCTAAGAATATTAAAATAATCTCCATTTTGAAAGTATGGCATAAGCGAAATACACAAAAGTCAAGTCAGGTTAATATTGTTCCATGTGTGTAAGACTTTTGGTGAAATTAGATCCACTGGTTCAAGGGACGGACACACACACACACACACACGCACACACACGCACACACACACACACGCACGCACACACACACACCGACGCACAGAGCGGAAGGTGAACTCATAAGCTTATTTTCCTTTCAGAAAGTAGTCTTGAAACTACCTGTATTATTTTGCAGTCCGGAGGGATAATAGCGTTCATTAAGAGAGTAATGTGGATGAAATATTACCACATATATCATGTTGTCAGTCATAAACATTTACGTTGCAGTCGAACACGATATAACATAGCTCTACACTTACTATAACATTAGTAACACACGATCTATATTTAAAAGTTGAACGGCTTCACAACACAAAAGGCTTTTACACAGCTCGGTATTTTTAAATATGTAGTAAAACCGAGGAAAAATATAGTGTTGCAGTTGGGAAGGTTTTATAGTTGGTATTTTACGAGCATACGCATTTTACATTCTGTGTTTAGTCATTGCAAAACTTTCGCGGTTTCATTATATTCGAGACGAAAATATTCGTGTGATTCTTCAGTGATTTGTTCTCCTACTCACAGAGTGTAAATTCACTTCAAACTATGGCGAATTTTTAAAGAACCATTAACACGAAATAAATATTGTAATTGCTGCAAATAATGTCTCTGTAATTTGTAATTTCTGCAAAATATTTCGTTTACAATAAACATCGCAAGTTTCTAAATAGGTTGTTTATCGCACATCGATGCAAGTTTGTCTGCCCGGCATGTGCAGCATCTTCCTAGCCGCGGCTGGATACCAGTGCTAGGCGAGAAACTCCGTCACGCGGGTAGCCTTCCTCGTAGGCGTTGTCACAATGTTATCAGATGACGGGTTCAGACTCCCGGTCGGCGCCTTTGCCTCATCATCTCGCGACCAGTTTCGTCACCTCGCATCTCATCAGCGACGACATACCTATCTGTCTGTTCTCCTGCCTCATATTCTTGCCATCCTGCTGTCCGACAGTCATGCTATCCTCCTTTCCACACTGCCTGCAAAATTACGTGCCTCTATGTTAGTCCATACGCGTGCTAATTTACTGCTCTGCTTGACCCATGTGTTAAGAAATGAGCATTAATAAATGTAATGTAGTAGCAGATACCGGATGGAGAAGAAAAAAGATAAAAGTTTGAAATGCGTAGTGGCAGCCATGTTATGTTGGCAACATTGAGAATAAGGAAGAGAGAACATTGCCATTAATAAAGGAATTGTGAAGTAGTCTATGTTACAATGCTGGCAACCTTTGTGCTGGAACTAGTGGACAACTTTCCTTGTTTGGTGACCGCACATTTCTGTCACAATACCTGGCCTCCAAGATCACCAGACCTGTTTGTGTGCGACATTTTCTTGTAGGGTGTCTGAAGGTCACGGGTACCTGTTTACGCTGTTCTTTAAACTGTTTATATTAAATTGCAAAGGAAGAATTCATAAAAAATCCGTCACATTGATTTTATGGAATCAAGGCTCTGACTAAGCGACTTGAATAAATTTTATTAAAGTGGATGAATAAACGTAAGGATTTTTTTTTTTGCTTTGAAATATTAGGCTGTATAGTAAAAACTGCTTTCAACATATATATGTAAAGGTTTTACGATATCTCTTCCCGTTTAGGATTTTAAAAAAATCTTAGAAATAGTGTAAACAGGAACGACGATTGGAAAGAAGAAAATCATACTTGAAGACGAACTAACGCTAGGTAACTCATGAGATGCTGCACCTTGCAATGAAAACACACTGCTCTCGATTCGTGGAACGCATACAGCAGGAAGGACACAATCAACACGACTGTAAAAAAAAACTTTTAGTTTATGGCATGCAATGAACGTCTCGTACACAATACAATGTGCTTAAACGTTCTCTTCCATTGTTAACAGGTATTTAAAATTTCCCTAACATGTATAAATATTTCTGTTACTAAGGCTCACGTTACTGGCTGGCCACACCACTTTAACGACTGCGCCCCGAAATAGTACCAACAGAATTTCTCAACAGTTAAGACACAGAACGTTTACTATATATTATTAGTATCATATGTCAGTAAGATATAATATAGCAAAGTCCTTTTGTACATACATGTGTAATGAATGTTATTATTATCAGTAACCATAGTTAAAGAATATTTTTTCTGTCATCGAGATGCTTGGCAGATTTGGCACAGTCACAAGGGGGATACGTGAAGAGAATCGGCACGAGCTTGTATTAAGAAAACATCCCATAATTTTCCTGAAGTGATTTAAAAAACCTTTGGAAATCCAAAATCATAATGGCAGAGCCAGGATTCGACCCAAGATCGACTCGAATGCAAGGCGAGCGTTTAACAACTCTTCCGCATTGCTAGATAGTTTTGCTTTGGAGTAATACACGTCATAAAACCAGTGGTGGTTACGTAATGTTCAGCCGTAATAATTCAAGCATTAGAACAGGTTTAAATATACGCTCTGCCGTATTATAATACACATATTAAATTGTCATTAATTTAGCGACACTGTAGAACTTTGAGAAACTGACATATGTTTCTATCGCTCCAACTGATACTTGAGTGTTTAACACAGAAGTATCTCCATTAAAATGCATTATACTGAATCAGCCGTTACTTCCTTGTACCACATTCCGTAATTATGTCTTAATATAACTTCATCAGAGTTTACGTGTTGGCATTTAAGCGGTTAAGATGACGGTGATTTGTGTCGGAGGTCTAGTTTTCGAAGAATTTAATTCAATTAGCTAGTTTACTTTTTGTACATACAAAACATTAAAATCATACTTCTTTGCGTGTGTAGATTTAATAATCTTGCGTCATCTAGCATTCTGTGTTTTTTTTTACAATACAAGTGAATTCAATCTACGAAAATAATTTGTATTTAATTTGAAAATCTTGTTTAATACAGTGATTTCAACACGTTTACATACATAATACCACAGTATACCCTATCGATTAGTTACATAACAAGGCTTTAAGTTCCTTAAGAAGGCTGAATTCTTCAATTGAGATCTACACTTTTTTTAAGGTAATATAAAAACTGCAAAGCAGCAATCCTTGATAATTATATTTACCAACTTTATGAGCAAACATTTACCCAGAATGCTACATTTACTAAGCGTGATCTATTGCGCCACAATTAAATGTATGAGATTGCACCGTCAGAGATTTTTCTTTAGAGATACGCTATACAAGAAAAAAATTTTGCTTGGAAAGTTGACAAGAACTATTGTCTAGGATTGATGTTTTTTGATTTTTGCACATTGTCTTCGAGAAACCTACAGCTGTGAACTGATACTTTTAGCGCTGAATTCACTCTTAATAGATGACAGTCCACAGTTCCTTGATAATATATACCATATGCTTGGCGCAAGAAACAAAATACAGGCCATAATGCAGTTTACAATAGCCGTAACTTTATCGCTCTTATAAGAAATTAAAGAGGATTCATTTCAAGACATTGTTTCTTAGTGCTGATAATACTGCTATTCACTTTGCCTACAATAAAAACTGGTTGTTCCTGTAGATTTCAAAGTTGATGGAAGCAAAATGTATTTATTATGAACGTACTTGAGACATATTCACCTTAATCAAGTTATGTAGACAATTTTATGTTCCCACGATTCTGCAAAAACAGCGTGTTTTTTGAAAAAAAAAAAAATTTCAACTTATTAAATTTATTTCCGCTGACCAACAAGTTACGATTGTTGGCAGTAAACTTTCTTGCAGGTGTTAAACTAGTTCTTTGGAGTTTCGCATAAAATAAAGAACTAATTTACAGTAGAGATGAAAAGCACGTCAAACTGTAGTTCATTTTATACGCAGCATTTATCAAAGAAAATCGATGCAATTATTTTATACCCTAGAATAACCATTACAATATCAGAAACAGGCACCAGCTAATACTGCAACCTGACGAAACACATGCACGTTTGTTTTAATACGCGCGCAGCGTTGTCAAGTTCCGGTAGGTATGGCTAGAAAATTTTGCGAGTTCAATGACCTACATGCTAGAATCCAATGTCCTATGCATATTCAAGCCCCGTCTATTCGTTCATTGTCTGCTGTCTGAATGAGTAGCAGGTAATGGACCTTTGTAAATATCACTAGTCGTTACTGTATAGTATAGAATATTAATTCTTGATGCCTTACTTTTTGTTTGGTTGGCAACACAATTACGCAATATAGTTCCGTGTAATTTTCTATTTAAAATCAACAATGCTGTAATAAAAGTAACCGAAATCAATAAAATTTTGTTTCGTGTGATTAATAAACTTTTTAAATCTAACTTTTTCGTTTCCTGCTGATGGCACAATTTATCTTACACGCACAAACGTCAAGTGACGTGTCCACAGAGGTTAGACATTTCCCGTTGTTAGCCGTTATGCGCGAAAAGATACGAATTGGCTGAAAATAGAACTTAGCAGGGCTTTTGTGAGTGGTCAATTTATCTCGACCCCCAATAATAATATTACTTTGGTGGTACTGGTAGAGAAATGTCTGTGCGACATGAAAATATTTCTAGTTTGCTTTGGTCCTGTGATATTAAGAAAAACAAGCTTTAAATGGCAAATGCATACAACTTTTAACACAAATAATTTTCGTGTATGTGAAATAATATGTTTTTTTTTTTTTTTTTAATTTCTGAATGTATAATTCGTATTTATACAATTTATTTCTACTTAATCTTGTTTATAGTTGTACAGGCGAAATAAAAACTTCCTTAAAAGATAAACATTTTAAATATTAGTTTAAATTTTTACTAATCCTTTGCTTTTTAAAGGTTGCATGAAATAACCCTCAAATCATTTATTCATCTTTGTGTGCAAGAACGAAACCATTTGCATTTTTTAGCATATTATTTCTGTAAAAAAATTACCATTTAAAAATTCTCAAAACACTATTAAAAGAATTAACATGACTATAAATTTTTCCCCAACTCTTATTTCTTAAATCAAATTGTTACAGTTCCCAGTTGACAAAAGCGATGCACGTCCTTCTGTTTAAGGCCACGATCTTTCATTTATTTCAAACAATTTCAAATAACTCGAATATGTTATAACCAAATGATTTGAAAAAAATTAGGGACTATGTATAGTCATACTACACACAATTTTGCCAGAGCGTATTATTTTTAAAATAATGTATCGTTTGCTAGCAAAAATTATTTTTCCTAATTCTGGCTTATTTCCTCAACAAAATATGTGATACTTCAGGGGCAAAATCTAAAAATCCGTTTGGTGTATTGCAACAGAAAAATTCAGATACAAACGATGATATGTAACTGTTAAAATTGCAGTAATAAATTTTTGATATATGTATTAATATGCGTTAAAAAATATTTAAAAAACCACTGCAAAACTAAAGAGCGAGGCCTTAGACATGTTAAGCAAACGGTTTCTGATTTTGTCCAATATAATGACCCAAAACTTTTTCCTAGTCGTTGCAGTAAAAACTGGGATTTAGTACCTTAATTTCCATCCCCTGCCGTAAAATGTTCCATGTCGTGAAATTGTGTGTGATCAGTTTGAAACCACGTACGTCGTAGAAAACAACCTTTACAAATCTGGTGACGTCACGTGCTCAACAAGCAAGGAAATATTGCAGAGTCGCTAACAATAGTCACACTGCTATTTGAGAGCAGTAGGCCAGACATATGGAAACGAACATCTTCTAGTACGAACTAGTCGCAACGACAGACGCCGCTAGCCGAAAACCATAGAGTGAATGCAACAAATAATGTAACTTATACCTCTTATACCAATCTTGCACTGATGCATCCGTCCACTACGCCTGTGACGACACGACTGTATGAAAATGATGTCAGTGACATCTTGTCAATTGTTTAAAAGTTTTTCTGCTATTTAATTAGTTGGGTATAATACTGCCATTACTACTAGTAATAAACAAAACAAGCTGTTTACTCGTAAACATCTAAAGTTGGAAATATGGTTAGTTTAAAGTTGGTCGGTAATTCTCTGGTACTTATTTTTCAAGTATTTATAAAACACGAAATAAAAATATGTTTTGCGACAAACACCAACAAACAGCAACCTTCGAAAACGTTTTCTCTTGCCAACTTCGTGGACAGTCATTTCGCTGCAGTGATGTCTTTAAAAACCATTACATTTCTTTGTTGTTCTTGTCTAGCTCTGTCGCGATTTTACCAACCTTACTTTAGTTACTTTTATGTTTCTTCATGTTTTGGTATTACTTTCCTGACACAAAGACAATTATTTATCTTATGGAATTTTATTACCTATATACAGGATGTCCCGAAAATACCTTCCGATGTTTGCACAGGTTGTAGTATGCAATAAAAGAAGACGAAAACATGTTGTGCACTGCTCACCTAAACTCAATATTAAGGGCGTTGTGACCAGTTAAATGCGAACGTTTAAAATCGTATTTTTCCAATATGGTAAACTACCCCACATACAAAAACAATATTGTCAGCATTCCTTAATGCTATTGTGATCTTCAAATTAACAGCATATGGTGCTTGACACCTTCTACCCTTAGGAAAATAACAGGGGTGGCTACCTCCTAATTGCATACAGCATTTTACTGTCGGGTTTTTAATACATTTGAAGGTGGTTTGTTGAGTAATATTACGTGTGTAACAACAAAGGTGCTCCTGTTGCAACTGTTTAGGAGCCATCGTATTCGTTCAAATCACAAATGAAGCTGCAGCGGTAGTCCCAGAAGCAACTATTAATAAGTGTCATGTCGATGTTCGACACAATGTACACATCTAATTTCACAAGTGCGATAAAATCATGATTTTATATTTAAATGAAATATTGTTAGTTTTGTATACGATGCTTGTGAGTGCAGTTTCCTCTTACGAAACAATTTTAGCTGGCGTAGTTTTCTCATAACGGTGCGTCAAAGTCAAAATTTGCATGTTCTGTTGCCATGCAAATTGTGAAAACCAATTGACTTACGTACGTGAAATAATTCACAATGAAATAACATACTATCGGCTACGTAACATTTGACGAAATCCCGGGAACTGTTTCTGTATTATAAAAATATGTTGAATTTTCAACTTTCTTTCTGTGTTTTTGCAATTTTTTTAAAATTCGAAATATTATATTGTAGGGTTTGAAAATGTTTTATTGCATAGCTCATAGGTAGGGCCCGGTAGTTTTCGCGAAAAGAATTTTGTATCACTTCGTTTCAGTGCCTTACGTGCGCACCTGCATCTCTACTTTGTGGTCAGTGATTGGATGCAGTAACATACAACGTCTGGAGGTTAAACCCGCAAATCACAGACGTGTTGTGTCACAGTTATCCATGTACTGATTGGCACAGTCAAATGAATAATAACGCTGCACAAAAACACTCTGCCAATAATCATAAGTTGAGCTGCAGGTGTGCACGTAAGACACTGAAACAAAGTGGGGCAAAAATCTTTTCGTGAAAACTACCGGGCCCTGGTCATAGGATGTAAGTTCACAGTGAATTATTTTGTTTAAGTAGGTCAGTTGGTTTTCACTATTTGCATGGCAGCAGAACAAGCAAATTTTGACTTTGACACCCCGCTATGAGAAAACTATGAGGGACAAAATTGTTTCGTAACAGTATAATGTACTCACAAGTATCGCCTATAAAACTAACAATATTTCATTAAAATATAAAATTAAGTTTTTATCGCACTTGAACACCCTTAAGACGAGTCGTTAACAGGACCTCGTCTGTTGGATCAGTGTTTGTGCGAGTTTCCGTTATGGGAATACAGTCTTTTTAGGAATGTTAAGAACATATATTATTTATAGACACTTGACTTGAGTAAGTCGTATGGTATGCCATTAAAGAGTTAAAAATAATAGCCATGACGGCTAATAATGGCATTTTTAAGAACTTCGGCACACAATCTCCTGAAGGAAAGGTAGTTCAATCAGTCGGCTTTTGACACATGCAATAATCTTCCACATCTTATTGCGGGGTGTTGGAGTAGAACAAGCTTGACTTGGACCTGGAATCTCGAGGACTCTAAGATCGACCTTTGCACTACCACCACTTGGCTCGTAGTCTCTAAGGCACAATACGCTCCACTGGCGATAATCTTCCCTCGACGACATCTGAAAAGTCAAATAGAAATTGTGAAAAATCACGAGAGTCTTTTCTGCAGCGTATTTTCTAAATGTGCTTATGAAAATTCACGAGGGTAGAGTAGATCAACCAAAAATTTCAAGTTCAAGAGGGAGTGTTAGACAATTTTGTTGTATTTTCAGTTTTTGAGCAATAACACTTATTCAAATTTTATTATCAGAATTTTCTCTTCGACAAAGCATAGGATATATTAATGGTATGATTCTGCATGACAAATTAATGAAATATTCCATTATTATGTATGTCATGCAGTTTATCAAGAATATATGTTATGCTTTGTCGAAGAAAAAAATTTGATGATAAAATATGAATAAATGTTACGGCTCAAAAACTGATTGTGTAACGCTTACCCTTAAGGTGTATTGAAAATTACCCCAGATGAGTTTACTCGTGTTAGAAATTTGAACTAATGGTCTCTTGGTCAACTACTATAACTATGAAGCAATTAGCAATACATTTATCGCGTAGACGATATGTAGGTTTATTTTTATTTGCGTGATTTTTAAACCTTCAATAGCATTTCTTGGCGATTATCTAACCATGGTATAATCAACAAAACCTGATTACGTAACTAAGTAACCTACCCTACTCCAGCGAGTGAATTTTCATAAACGCCGTAAATCAGTGTAGCATCCGGCACCTTGCATTACGGACGGTGGTGGTGTGACACGGTTTAGCTGTTTTTACAGACGAATCACAGGCGTAGCGCAACAGGATTAGCATTAAAACCCAGTCAAATAGGGACTCGCCAGTAATGAAAGAAAAATGTCAGAAGTGAATACACTACGTTTAAACTTAGCAAACAGTCAAATTTCCCCGTGATAAATTATCATTAGAGATGATGGCCTATCGCGGAAAAACTTGACTGTTTGCTGGGTTTCAACGTTCGTTCAGCTTTTCAAAATATTACTGGCTTTTGCTTGTATGTAGAGCTGTTGTCCTATTTGACTGGGCTAATAAGAACCCTGCTATTGTAATATTTGATGTATGTTATTGGTCTGCAGACAACAGAGTTGTACCAGACTTATACCACCTAATCATACATGTTCAGAGAAGGTGATTTATCGTGGGAAAAGTTGACTGTTTGCTAGGCTTCAATGTAATGTGTTCATTTCCGACGCTTTTATTTCGTTACTGGCGAGTCCGTATTTGACTGGGCCAATGACAACTCTGGTGCGATATTACTGGACGTATGAGATTCATATGTAAACAGCTACATCGTGGCATACAACCGTCGGCCAACAATACATAACGCAGTACGCTAGAGTGATTTGCAGAATACGCTGGCAGAATACATTCTCGCGATAAATCACCTTCTCTATACATGTTGCAGGAAAGTACAGTGTTTTCAAGAGCATGCTGACACAAAATATTTTGGCGATATATAGAGGTACGTCAATTTCGCGGATTCATCTGGCAGTAGCCTAGATTCCTCAGTCCTGTACACGCATTGGACACAGTCGATTATTCATTGGCTTACAACCTTACAAGCGAGTAGCACGCGATAGCTCTAGGAATTATTTCCTTATTTACTACTGGCTTGCGGTAGTCAAATGCGTTTCGTGACAGCCGCCAGCTAATCACACACGTGTTTATGAAGTAAACATTTTGGCGTTCAACCTGACCTGGAATATATCTACGAAATTGACGTGCCTCTAGCGATATACCATCATTAGAGACACTGGAAAATCGCGAAAATGTTTAAAATAGTCTCCAATAAACTGTATTGTATTAACCGTGACACGTGTGAATAGTATTAGGATAAATCACACACGCTGTGTGTTCAAGCTGCGCAGTTCTAACTGGGCCTGCTGTAGAGAGAAAAAATGCTACAAATAAACGATAGCCAATGTTGATACAAAACATTCAGTGTTATATACATCACGTTGGAGCCTAGCAAACAGGCATCTATTCCCGCGATTTTCCAGTGACTCTAACCATCATCTCTAATTACCATCCCTAGTCGTAGTACCTACCTCCTCGGCAAAGGCGTGTGGTGCCTGTGCTTGTGTATATGAGAGGAGGTGTGGATCTGGAAGGTAGGCCGCCACACAAAGAGTTTCGAGAGTGAACTACACGACGCCTGCAGGCCTGCTCGTTACAGTCAGATGGATCGCCCTACTACGACCACACAATGAACTTTTAATTATAACTGGCCGGACGCCGACGCCTCACCTTGTCTCCCACACACACTGGAGGGGAGCAGGAGGACATCTTACCTTCTACCAGCACTCACCTCTGCAGAGACACGTGGCAGGGCGCATCTTGCAGAGCTGATCTCTGTATACGCCCACAAGTAACGAACCACGATCAGACAACGCTACGTCGACCTCGCAGCGCTTCTGATGATGGCCCCTGCGTAACTACGACGTGCCCCATCATAGCCGTCTCTAGTAGAAGACTTTCGCCTTAGATGTGGGAATTCTGCTTAGAAAATTCGTTTAAGACCATGCTGTCTAGTTTCTACTTTTTTAGCGATATTAATTTGTTTTTACGTCTAAACGAGAGCAGATATTATAAATATGTTTGGCAGTTTTATTTAAAATGGTCTTCGCCATGTTGGCAGAATTTTTCAAGCTAGTTTTAGCTAATTATGCAATTACCGAAATTCTGGTTAATTAACTTTTTAGTCGTAACCGTATCATTTCCTGCTTTGAAAAAGTTAGCTATCACGCCAAAAACCATTTAAACAAAACTGCCCGACAGAATTCTGATCTTTTCTCTCGTTTAAGTAAAAAAAAAAAATAATAATTATTATTATTACAAAAACAGTAGAGTCTAAAAAAGAAGGCATGGCCTGAAACAGCTCTTCGAGTTCTCTAACCACAATGACTAGAGAGAGATCATGGAGGTCTTAAGAGTTGGGAGGGGTGGCATGATGTAAATATGGAGTGATGTCGGAATGAATGGCCGGGGAAAACGGGAGATCTCAGAGAAAACCCGCCAACCACCGGCATCGTCCGGCACGATTCTCACATGCGAAATCCGTGGACCGACCCCACCGGAAATTGAACCCGGATAGCCTTGGTGGGAGGCAAATGGTTTGATCATTCGGCCACCGCAGACCCTAACACAATGATTAGAGATTATTGTTTATCACGGTAAATCTTGAATGTTTGTTGGTTTTCAACGTACGTTTAAGATTTTCAAAAGATTACTGGCTTTCGCTTGCTGAGTCAATAAGAATGACGCTGTTGTAATATTTAAAGGTCGTAGTGGAAGAAAGGGGCTTGTTACATTTGTAATCTTCTCAGAAACAAACAATAAAGTCAAGGCATTATTAAACATTTTAATGTTTGTAATGTTCTTAACATACGTATGCCAGTCATTCAGAACAATTAATTTAAATAATATTTTATTGCTTTTTCTCAGATGTTTGCAAGTGTGACACGCACCCTTCTTCCACCAAGACACCAATTCGATGCCTGTTATTGGTCTGCAGACAGATACGTCGTGTCAGGCGTATATTACCCAGTTATCTATGTTCGAGGCAACTGCAGCGTTTTTAATGGCATGTTGGTACAGTAATTTTCTCCGATCCGATATAAAAACATAATATCTAAAAATTACTTTACGAGATTCTTCGATATATAGGACAGACAAACGAATCTAGGAAAGCCATTGCTGTTGGAGGGCTCAAAGCGTTATTTAAATAATTCTTCTTGACGGTGTTGCCGTATCTAAGACTGCATCCTTCTGTCTTCCATGGCTATTGCACGACACATTACATAAATTTTTTTCCGTTTGGCAATTTTCGTCCTTACATAACCCTACCCGAAAAGTAACTTTATAGAAACTATTAGCAGATGCTCGTAGTAAAACACATTTTCAATGGTAGAAAACAAAGTACAATACATTTGAGACTTTTGTTTTCAAGCACAGATTTGATGAAAATTATTGAACAAACTACGTCGACGGAGAACATAACCGTAATACTGCTGTAAAGTGTTATTTTTCTGAGTGAACTGAACAAATACTCATAACGATGGTGCAGATGCAAAACCTCGTATGTCAATTTTTGGCAGTATTTACACATTAACACATGTTCCTCGGCAATAACAAGAATGTCCAATAAATTAATTTTTTCCCAAAGCACATTTTATTTTATTGATGCAAACTAAAGGGCTGTAAAATTCCTTCCACGCCAGTAAGATTTCATCTCCAATTTATCCGCCCATCTGAGCTCTTTCCAATTGTGACACACGAGGTTTTGCATCTTCACCATCGATAAGAAATAAATAAATCACTTGTCTGCTCAATCCTGCCAAGTCTTAGGGCTGTGCTGTTATAGCATGACGTCATTACGCTTTCTCAAGACCATGCACACAAATGTAGCTCCATACATCTGTCAACGACTGCACAGTGCGTTCGTCAAACGTAATACCACTTTGATGAAGCCTGACACAATTTATTTCGCAGTTTCTGCTAAGTACTCTTCTGAGTCAATGGTTGGAGCTTAGGGCTTAACACAACTTATCGACAGCAAGGCCGAAATATACGGAACCAGTGCGGCAAACAGACAAGAGGACAAGAAATGTAGAAGGAACCCGTCATTGTCTGTCTTAATACCGTTTTATAATTGAATCGTGCATTTGAGAAAGGCACTAAGTCAAAATCGGCCATTTTTGGGTTTTATTAAAAACTAAATAATATGGCCAAGCCCGATCGTTTGGCGATGAAAAGAACTAAGTCAGCCTACTGCATATGGGAGAAACAGCATATAGACATTGATGATATTCCATAGAATGGCACTAAGCCACCGACTTAGTTCCTTTCACTACTGACCTGTTCCGGAAATGTTACACGAGTGTTGTGTTGTTTTACTTGAGTTATAATGTGCAAATTGTTTTTACAGGTATCCGACTGCTACAAACAAAAACAATGATTTTAATATGGTCGGTTTTCTGCATATCTTGAATACTACGTTTTATATGTAATAATTATGACCATGTATATGTAATGTAAATTCACTAATATCAAATAACATGACCACAAACTATTATAAACCTGTTAATATTTTTTCTTTACCTAGCAGAATTGGTATTGCAATATGTTTAGTGGAGAAAGGAACTAAGTCAAAAATGTTAAAAAAATAAACACTTAAAACAACATTTCAATAATGATAATATTAATTTGTATTAAATTCTAAAAGTGTCCTTAATTGTAAAATAAATTGATAAAAACTTTTGTTCAAGCATACAGAAACTACTAACTTTTTTTGCTCTCCTGTAAAGTAGCCACTTTTGACTTAGTGCGTTTTCAAATGCACGATTCAATTATGTTAATATGAAGCCTGGTTATTTAACTTTGTAATAACTTGACAGAAAAGCTTTCCTTGAATTTGTTAGATATTTCACATTGAAATTTAGAAATAAACGTCTTTAGGAAGTTGAAGTACAAGGAAATCAATAATAATATGATATGGAATTAAAATCTCAGTTTTAGACACATTCACCAAGAATATTTTATGTTGTGCTGCGAAAGTAAAATGTAAAATAGTTCAACAGGGCAAATACGTGTACCAAAATTATAGTTCTGAAATGTGGTTATATTGTATTATACTCAGCTAGCTGATGCACATAACCTGATCACTCATGTAACTCATGTTATTTCACACAAATTTGTACACACAGTGCTTCCTTCAACTGGGTATTCTTGAATTCTTAGTTGATATGTAGATAGGTTTATAGTTTGATTATTTATAGGTTACGTATGTACATGTACACACGGTATCAACGTTCCAACGTTTTAACGCCCATCTCTTTAGAGTTTAGCTAACAAAAGCGCAATACTTCTCATGACTGGTTGCAGTTAAGTTAATTTCCCATCAAAGTTTAAGAAAAATCAACTTACTTTGTAATGTTACCTTTGCCTAGTTCTTAGTTCAGTGAGAAAAGACTGCAATGCTAGCGATATCTGAACATTACGATAAAGTTATGTTGACAAAACAGCTACACGTTTAATTCATTGCGTAATGACCTTTAAGGGCTCTCCCAGCATTAGCTAGGGTGATATCGGAAAACATTAGCTGTCAGAAGGCTGGACCATGGATTTAACCAGAGTATTCCCAAATACCAGTCAATTATATCACCACTGCATTACCTCGCTTGATTGCAGAAGTCAAGTTTGTTATGTTTTTGGTCAGAAAGAAAAATTTCAGTATGACCGGAGAAATAAAAAAATATAACGTTAACAGGAGTACCGGGCGCAGTCTACCGCAATTTTCATCACCATTTTTTTTTTATTTTTTATTGGTACCAGATATTTTTTTCTTATTTTAGGCACAAAAAGTAACTAAATTTGGCTCTTATGAAATTTTTTTATCTCTCATACTTTTCGCGTAATGGCTTGTTTAATTCATATGTTGCATGTTTCCGTTTTAACGACCACACTAAAACCAACTGATATACCATACTGAAAAAAATCACAGCAAATAAAGACATTGCAGGCTACAATGACATGCTCATAAAATTAACGAATAAAAATTATTTGAACTAAAAAAAAATCTGAAACTGAAATTAAAAATTTAAAAATTGCAATATTTTTTTTAAAATTACATATAATTTTTATTCTTTAATTTTATGAGTATCACATTGTAGCCTGCAATGTCTTCATCCACTGTGATTTTTTTCAGTTTGGTATATCAGTTGGTTTTAGTGTGGTCGTTAAAACGGAAACATGCAAAATATGACTTTAACAAGCCATTAAGCGGAAAGTATGAGAGATACAAAAATTTCATAAGAGCCAAGTTTAGTCACATTTTGCTTCTAAAATAAGAAAAAAAATAGGTAGTACAAATAAAAAAATAAATAATGTTGAAGAAAATTGCGGTTGACCGCGCCCTTAACTCCGTATCATGACGTGCTAGGCTCAAGTCATTCCTACATTATTCGAGGGGCAGCAAATCCTCGAAACCATGTAGTAAGTTTCTCTCAAATACCACATTTATCAGGCGAAAAAGGTATTTTACAATTGTTAGACAGGGAACAATCTAAATTTGATACTATTATTTAATTACAAATTAAATATTTAGAAGTCGTGAGTACTTGTAAGTTAATATGCAAGGTGTAATATTAATATTCAGAAATAAATAAAAATCATCTTAGTTTTTTAAATTACATCAAAGATATTATTCTGCCATATTACAACAACTCTTTAACATTTTGTTATGAACCATATAACCCTGGTTCTAACACAGCGCTCAGTAACCAGGCCACCCGGCCGGATTTTTAAGAATGGAGTACGAAAACATTTGTGTGCTTAAGTTATCAGCCTTTTATTGTAACAAAGTTTAATGGTTTGCAAGTCACACACATGCATATAAAAGAACCAATATCTGGTTATTATTACTTGCTAAATGATGGGAAGTTATGTGTACCCACGTAACTAGACACGAAAAAGAATAAAACCATACTTTAGTAAATCTACGAAGTACAGTAAAATATATTTATTGACCTTACCTGGCGGGTATGGTAACATTGCTCATAATTTGTACATTTAAACGCTAAAGCAATTTCATTTACATCCAAGTTACCAGACGTGTACGGTAACGATACATAATATTTGTATTTTTTGAGACTGATTTTCAACTATGTGTTCCCAATAAACCAGACTTATAAATACACCCAGTGTTTATATGATAACAAAGCGTTAGTATGACAAGGTAAGGTAACTCAAGTTACCGGCAGACTCGTGTCATATTAACGTTCTATTTTACACTGTAAAAAAGTGAGTAATATTACTCATCATATATATGGTAATATTCCCCAACCTTGAGAGGAAAATCTGATTTCCGAATGTGTGTGGAAATTTTCGCAAGGTAGTGTATTGGCCACACAAACCCCTCGGAAGTTTCGCTCGCGCGTTATGTCAAATTGTCCTAGAGGACTTGCGCAAATACGTAATGAAAAATTACATTACCAGTTGAATGACTTTCCTTGACACGTGTTGAGTAATTTTCTCTCACTTGTAGAGGTAATAAGCTTGCATTACATGTAGAGTAAATTTACCGAATTTTTTTTACAGTGTAGTATATGCACATGCTGGGTACGGTATAGTTTGTATATTCTGTTATCAGTTTTGTACAATGCGAGCACTCAAAGTTTGTACATTTACAAGCTGTGGTTCACTTATGTATTCCTAAGTTACAAGTCTTGTATTGTATTGTCACTTAATGTTACATTTACAGTTGAAAACTTATAGTCTGGTCTTCATAAATACTGCGAGGTGGCGCAATGATAAGACACTGAACTCGTATTCAGGTAGATCCAGTTTAGATTCATTACTTGAACGTACATATTTTAGTTTAATATTTCATCCCCAATTCACTCCAGACATTCGCTGATACTGTTCATGACCACAGGTCATAGCTGACTTTTTCCCATTTCCTGTCTGCTTGTGCAAGTCGAAACTGGAATGTAAGTTTGGCGATTAAGGTCAATATTCAGGCCTAAAACTGTAATCTGAAGATAGGACAGCGACTACAATGAATAATGGGTACTGGAAATTATTTTAGTGCCTGTAATATAGGCCCTACAAGATATAATATTATATTTAAGATGTACACATGTGTGTTTCAACGAGATAGGACTAATTTTATACTGAAAAATGAGAATTTGTAGTTAATAATGTTTCTGTAGGGCAATGCTAGTAAATTGTACACTGATAATTATCCTTTTAGGGTAAAGTCAATGTGACTGAATGTTACAACAAATATATGTTATAAGTTATTGGTAACACAAACATGTCAATGACAGACAGGCGACTATAGTAATGGTGTTCAAGTGGAATATTAAATAGTGATAGTTTTGTTGATGTTGTTTGTGAGTACAGTTACCTCTTTCAAAATAATTTTAGCTCGCAGAGGTTTCTCATACCGGCACGTCAAAGTCAAAATTTGCACGTTAAGTTGCCATGCATATAGTGAAAACCGATTGACTAACTTAAATATAACAGTTCATGCTTATCTAACATCCCATAAGCCAAGTAAAAGCCCATTTAGAAACCCGCAACACAATATTTTAAATAAATAAATTCGCAAGAATGCAACAAGAAAGTTGGAAATCCAGCAATTTTTAAGTAAAAGTAATTTTTCACTGGGAACATTTTTAATGTTTTGCTACATAGCACATGGAATGTTATTTCACTGTAAATTATTCCACTTAAGTAAGTCAATTGTATTTTACTATTTGCAAGGCAACGTGACATGCAAATTTTGGCTTTGACGCACAGTTATGAAAAAAAAAACTACAAGACAGGAAATTATGTTGTAAGAGGTGTAACATTTTTTTATGTTACATCAATATGGTTTATTAGACGTATGTATTTATCAGTCACAAATTCGAATCAGCGATGAAGAAAATTTATAATGAATCTACACTACCGTAAAAGAAACAAACAAGACAAGGTATCTTTGATTTCAAAGATAATTTAATGCCATTGCTTGCTTGAGAGTTATGTTTAGAATAAACCCGACTAATACACATACGAAAAACGTTGATAGATGGCATTTGAAGATTTACTGTAATAAGTAAGTGTAAAATGCATGTATCTGATTTTATAATGACGATGAGAGGTTACATCTACCTTCGGATGCTTACTACCAGACCATGTTCTAGGGCTACCAATAGGGATATTCCGTAGTATTTTAACTTTAACATCTCAATCCTTAGATTTAAATTTCTATCAAAAACATTTTCAGAGGTATTTATAAAATTCCGGCTTTCGTTAATTTAATTTCAAAATAATTTTCCACTGGAATTAACGTTGGTTTGAATTTCCATCTGTGAGATGCAAGCCATTTACTCCGGAACGACCTTCGTAAAAAATGACCAGTTGAAACTTCTCTTACCGAAGGTTTTCTTCTGTGCAGTTGACTTAGCGAAAAATACCTCTAATAGTTCTCTCGGGTAGGGTCGTTCTGTAGATATCCTCACAGGGACGTAGATAACCGGGTCTCGAAGTCGGACAACAGGCTGACGACCAAGTTCTCAACTGTGACACCATTTCCAGCGATGACGGTACCCGCAACGATCGTCAACTCGGGTTGAATCTTCCTCCTGGAGCTTAATGTTTGGTCATGTACGTCAAAATGTCGTCGTTACCGGTGAAAAACCTCATATGTGTCATCGGTTGTATTAAAAGAGACTTCGTAATATAGTTTGTGTACGCAATTGTACTTAAGTGTACAGACCAATACAAATGAATTATGTGTATGTAGTTCTGTGATAGTTAATACCCCAAACACTAACAATAATATGTGATCTTTTTTTTTTATTACTTTCCTGAAAATTTTTGAATTTTGCACATAGGAGGTTTTTCACCAGCAACGACGATGTACTGAAGTTCGTCTTCATCCATTCTTCATAAATTTTCCAAAACCTCTTCAGTAACTCAGTACTTTCAATTTGTCTATCAAAATAAACAGCTTTCTGTTAGAAATAATTTTGATTAAAACTGAATAAGTAAGTCATAAAATTCTAGATATTCCGAAACCCTCATTCTAGTCATCTCTCTTTGGAAAAAGATACCAAAACATTCCTTCTCTTCTAGAAATTTTTCACCTTTTATTCCAAACAAAACTCGTCTCTTCTTTCTGCTAAGACGTTGCTAAATTCCCCCGTATGTTAACTCTCTTTTAGCTCTACTGGTCGATCACAATGGAAACACTTAAAAACACATATCTTCAAAACTAAGCACTGTACACATACTGAACATGACCCATTACCTTAGTATCACCCATACATCCATCCATTTCCACACAACACATTAATTCATCACCAAGATCAAACTTAACCTTCTTTCTTGAAAACAACACTGGAACTTGCATACAATTTACGACAGCAGTAGACGCTCCCATATTTCAACAAATAATATTACGAAAGTCAATATAACTTATATAATTAACAATACCAGAACTTGGTAAACTAGGTTTCTTATAAAACAAACTTGCAAAAGACAACTACAAAACTTCGCAAAAATACCTTTAAAACCAAACCGATATAACAAAGACACTAACTCTACTCTTTCTTCAAACGCTACATCTTAAGTATTCAAAGTCACAGGATCTATATTTCCAACAACAGCATCCTTTTCAAACGTAACAATATTCTTGAACTCTTTTCTTGGAAAGTATCTTCTTCTATAGTATGGCATCTTTTTACTGTGTTGTTTTCCTGGGGCAAGCTTGTTGACAGTGTTGTCCTCCTTGTGTGTATCTCCTCTTGTATGTGTGTATGCTCTAACGTCACGACCTCAACTGGCTGGCTGGCACTGGCACGCCAGAACCTGATCATGGTCATTTTAAATAACCCTGAAGAGAGAAATATATCATAATTAAGTAGAATATTTAAATGCCATGTTACCTTTACCTACAATCTCAATAAATGTGTAGTTGCCAAGACAATTACGTATTAAATCTACGTCTAGCTCGGGTTTCTATGACCACATATGACACTCTGATGTACACATTAACTGATCATCACAATAAAAGATATTAATAAGTTCTGTACACCTGTGATCTACAAAACTGTACGTTACAGAGGAAAATATAATCACAAGTATCATCCACAAAGCTAACACTATTTCATAAAAATATATAGTTATTATTTTATGCTACATTAATTACCTTAAGAGGCGTGTTCCTCCTGCTGGGACCTCGTGGCATATATGTTGTGTGTTTGGCTGGTTGGCCGGGGTTGGAATTTGATATAGGAGTGGGTCAGAGAAGTACTGTCCGCGAGCCAGCTCTGAGTCCAAGGAGTGTATGTATTTCCCTCCCGTAGATAAATGAATAATGCTACAATAATATGTCGACGCACATAACAGCCGTAATGACGTCGTAACTTAGGACTTCCGATGTGTGAAATAAATTTTTGTTTAAAATGCATGTTTAACGTGTCTGGTTTAGCAATAAATTGTTTTTAAATTGAATTATTTATTCACTTTTGTAACAGATCAGTTGTTATTTGTATTTATATATTCTCTTCATTGTAATATTTTAGAAGGGTTTGTGTGATTCATTCCAATTTATAACCACTGAAAGAAAGTAATGTAAAGTTGTTAACAGTACTGTAAAATATTACGCCATTAATATCTAAGGTTACGGAGGTAAAGAGCTATAAAAAAACAGCAAAATAACCAGGTAAACATTAGCGCATATAAACCCACGATATCTTTTCATCCAATAATATTAAATGTTTCAAGTTTTCCAATTTAAAAAATTTTGTTTACTTACCGGTCTAACGACGTATTTAATTATACACTATAATTTTAATATTTAAATTTACCCTTACTGTGGGATAGTTTTATGTTTTTATTTACTTTTTAAATTGAAGTTTTATTGTTCCAGTAGAAAGACGTGTAAAGCATTTAAGGTGTTTACACAATCACCATTCCAAAATAAACACCATTAATATATTTAATGTTTCAATTTTAAATATTACGGGTTAATTTTATGTATTTCTAACCCTTCAAAAGTCGGATCATGAAAAAACAGTAAATATAATTGTATAATTTTGTATAATTGTTTAATTAAACAAAATTCAAGATGATAGCCAATTGGTTAAAAAGTATTTAGCGGGTCATTAACAACACATTTCACTCTACCACACTTGGTCGTAAAACTGAGAGAAAATCCGGAAATTTTATCACTGGTATTTACGTGATCATCTGATCATCTTCCTGAAGCAAAATGCAACTCTATATCTCGACGGTTTTGATACATATCGAGAATTTATGTTAAGCTTATTCTACGCCTTTTCGTTCCTTAAGAAGTGGCATTTCGAATAAGTTTTAAAACGTATATTTTCATAACACATTTAAGTGAATAACCACGACTGATGGTTGTTTGGATAGCCTCTAAATTAACGATTCACCGTAATACATTTCACCTCTTTTCATCCTCATTAAGGGTCGAATTTCGTACAATCCCTTCTTAGTGCCTGCCTACGCCCTGAGGGGAAATCTCCTACAAAATTTCTTGTTCTAAATCCAGCGGTTTTGATTGTGGTTAAATGTTCCAGTCAGTCTGTCTCTGTAATTAAAATCTTTTTGTATAGAGCAATTGCTTGAATAAATAATTCTTGAAAAAAATTAAAAATTCATTAAAAACCTCCTAATTTGCCAAACATTTCGACTATGGATTCCACGCTTCGACGGGGAACTCCCAAAGAGGATATGAAATAATTTTAAAAACTATACCAGATCTTTTTCGAACCCCGAGTTTGTGTTCATGTTAAATTATTCTGTATGATAATTGTCAGAAAACGGAAGCGTTTTGAAATTGTTCACCTGACATTTAGAACGAAAGAAACCTTAAAGAATCAATTTGACGTCTTCAGTTACTGAACTGAATTGTGAGTCGAAAGTACACTAAAGAAAACTATTAAACACAAACAAACTGCAGAGATAAAATGGAATGTGATTCGACTATACTAACCTGAATCATGTACGCTATTAGATACGCTCATATATTTTCTTAAGAAATATTTATTTACCGGAATATATTATACACTCTTTATATAACGTATAATGTTCTTGAATAATACGTATTTCCCTTACTCATAAAGTGTTAAAATACAGTACGGTAGTAATATTACCTCTATACACAGTTGGAATTAATTACTTAAATTACGTTATTGTTCATCTGACTGCATTCGACAGGCTAGATCGCTAAACGACAATGGAAACGTCATCTAATGAACGTTCCTCAGATAAACACATTACCCAATTACTATTCTTTGTCAGGCGTATAATCGATGTGTTGCGGTGCGATAACTATTGCTATCCACGACTATATATTTACCCCAGCGTTAGGCTACAGTCACTCGCTAAGCTGTCTTACTGCAGACTTAGATACAAATCAGGTAAGTCCTACATTCTTTTCATGGCACAGCGTGTGCATCTTTGCAAAAATTGACGAAAGTTTATTAAGGACGTTTATTAAACTATACTGTTATATCGAGCGCTGTGTAACAGAGTCTACAATACTTAGCTCTGAATAAACTAGACACTCTACACTGCGTACTTTTTTCTCCCTAAAAATAACGTTCTTACAACACAGAAACTATAACACTCAAAAAGCTATTTATTACAACAATTATTTTCTATAAATGCGGTGCAATCTATGAATCTTCAGTCGTATGTATTTGCTTGCAATAATAGCAAAGAATACAGATTTATGTAAATTGCATGCTTAACGTAGAGCTTATTAATATTTACGTGTTATTAGCTGCTCAGATACTATCTAAATATGCAATTTTGGTGTATTTCATGTAACTTTCCACTTCCGCAATGCTATTTGCAACCAGACATCAATAACCAGGAAACCAGAAACCATATAATTGGTTGCCTCTGAGGTAGATAACAGCAAACAACATTGTACAACTCAGGATAGGTTGATATATGATATACATGTTGGGAGTGTTTCCACCAAAATAAGTGTACTTTAGCAATTATGATTGTTTTTTGTATTCTTCCAGTGTATCAAAGTAAAAATTCCTGTAATATTTGTAATCTTACCGTGCCAATGAATCACTGATTGTAGATAATGCTTCTTTCAAATTACACATGCCGAGAGGTAAAATAGGTGGAAAAAATTGTAATTAATTTTTTTTAAAAGGGGAAAATGAAATTCACTAAAAAAGTGTATTTTTCACCCTATTACAGTCTATCAGTGTAAGTGTACAAACACAAGATTTAAAAATTGTACTTTCTACAGTTTTTCGCATTTTATTCAATTCCACTTTTGACGAACTTCAAACCAACTGAACCATTTTCGAGTTTCTGCAGCGATTCGGACCAACCTTTCAGTAACCAATCTAGCGTTATATTCACAAGACCACGCATGCAACTTAAGCTGTAGCGAGACGCCTGTGTATTAAATTGTGTTGAACTTTGTTGTTGACAAACAGTAATGTTTCAGAAATTTGGTTATAGTTTTGAAAATAAATTATTATTGTTTAACTTAGTTTTCGCTTATCAATTTAATTAACTGACTCTATACTACTTTAGTTACGATTCTTGGACAGATAAATACATTCTCTTTTTGCTTGCTGAGAGAGCTGTCTGCATCAATGCTCGCTCGCATCTGTTCTCTCTTTTCGTGTTTAATTTAAATTTCCCTACTATTGCTGTTTGACACTGGTACTTTTTACTAACTGAAAGAAGTGCCACAAAACAACAATTTCAAATCGACTTCACTTAATGATTTGCATTAGACCTTAAAGTATTGACATTAGTGAAAATATTTTTAATCATACAGAAAATTATTGGCATCTAGTCGCCCCACAACTGTAATAGTTTCATTCCTTTAGCTGAATTGTGTTAATCCTTGAAATAGAAACTTGTTCACCCATATTTATGTGCTGACATAAATATTACTTACCGTATAATTGTAAGGTAATGTACGTACGTTATGACTAGTGTCCCGTAAATTTCGCGAATTCAACTGAGGAGAGGTGGGATTTGTAATTCATGTATATGTTGGAAACTTTTTCGGTCAGGTCATTGTTTATTAATTGTCACCTTGAGAACTCCGAACCAATGGCGGACATGCATACAACACTCATGGACTCTCGCGCTACATCGTCAAATGTTCAAATGCTCACTCACTGGAGCAGCAGACAATGTATAAGTAGCTGAGGACATAGTGTACACAGGACTGTGCAATCCACCCTGTAGGTCGTTGAACCGGCTATATATCCACGACTCTAGGTATGACATAAACGTAAAACTTAACGTCATTGGTAATAAAGCTGCATTTTAAGAGTATTTCCAACACAAGTTTTAATATATATATATATATATATATATATATATATATATATATATATATATATATATATATATATATCGGTAGGATTAGGGCGTTTTTAATGTTATCATTTTCCCTTCGTTTACAAATTACACCGACAATTTTGAAATTTCAAATATATACGCGGATAAGTTTTCTCGTAACCATTTCTTCTAAAGTCTTAACATAAATATAAACTAATATCATAGCTGTGAAATCACTCTTACACAATACCTGAAACCTGACTGATATTGTGTTTTCGCAATAACGATAATGTAAGTACAAACTAGGCCATTATGAGAAATGGCTCTGCAAAATGATGGTTTTATATTATATATTATCGTAATTTTTCTTAATTATTGTATCTTTAAAATTACATTAAATATCTAATAAAATTTACGAGACAGAAATGAATCATCATTAATGATTTTTTTTCGTGTACTAAAAAATCGTATTTTAACATGTTCATGTTGTCTATTAATCTGTAAATTTTATATTTTTTTCAGTAATACAGTATAGTCCTAATTCCATTTCTGGGAAAATTTTTGCACAGTTTCAGTCAATGTAGTCTATATTTTAAATTACACGCACATAAATGTAAAATAACCCAAGACATGTATGTGCAGTTAAACATATTTACCGTGCATAATTATCTAATTTCAGTTTTACGCTGCTGGCGGGTAACATGCTTCGAGTACTTAAAATACGACACACACAAAATCAGCACTTATAACGCAAAACAAACAGCACATGTTTACTCCTAGAGCTCATGTCGTGATGTACTGAACGTACTTTACAATAAACGTCACTGAAAACACTCTGCAACAAGTTGAGCTTAAAACAGACTTAAAATCCAAAACTTGTGAAATTGACTGTCGAGGTAAACAAAAAAAAAAAAAAAAAAAAAAAAAAAAAAAAAAAAAAAAAAAAAAAAAAAAAAAAAAAAAAAAAAAAAAAAAAAAATAGGTAGCTCCATGGTGTTGCATATTTTAAACGGACGTAAAAGTTATTTTTAAACTACCAGTATTTACGTACTGTTTTTCTTGATATAGTTCCTCCAAGAAAAACAAATTTAATACTTTCTTTATTGAATTCACATAATAAGCTTCAAAGCCACAGTTGAACCATTTTCTTTGCGTTTTATTTTTCGCAAATTTTTTCTCGCTACTACTGTTCCATAAGTGATAATTTTTGATGTGATAAAAAATAAAGACGTTTTTCGATCAGTAACTATAAACTTCACCACACGACTGAGCGGTCCATCGGGTATGATATTCTAGTACTTACTTGTCATGCACTTTTTTTGGAATACTTGTGTGTCGTTTTTAAATTTAGTGTAACTGTTTTTGCAAGAACCACACATAAAAATTTTTTTTCGTCAGATTGTTGTTGCAACATCATATATAATACTACCGTACTCCTACATTCCCTATCATGAAAACAGTTTAATGTCAGAGATTTCTTTCGCTGTAAGTTTCGAAAGTTAATTTTGACGTGCGTTAATTTCCAGGTTTCCCTTCACCGAAGGTTTCTACAAAGGTTTCAAGTCGACAGTAACTCCGTTATGCACATAGTTTTACAGAAAACCCTGGAAAATTAAACTGTATGTCACATACTAATAAAACATTTCTCTTTTTTTTCCTTAACGACTCAAATACTGAACAAATTACACTATCGGGAATTTTATCAAATATTTCACTCTTTAAAGACCTACCATTATATTTATACTCTTTAACCAAATCTAAAAATCAAACGCATTAAGTGACTTAAATAAAGACACAGTATCACATTTTTCAGAAAACTGGTTTTAATTTAAGCATTTTTGTAATATCCTTATTTATTATCGGTTATCGTAAACCGCAACAATAAAATATATAATTCTGACAAATAACATACTTTAATAAAATTTCTTTTCTCCGACAGGTAGTTAAAATTTTTATTTTAAAGCTGCTTTAAAATTAGTCTCCATGTAAGAACATGTTTTCAACAAATCTACTTGACGGTTTCGTT
This sequence comes from Medauroidea extradentata, assembly GCA_003012365.1. Lineage (NCBI taxonomy): Eukaryota > Metazoa > Arthropoda > Insecta > Phasmatodea > Phasmatidae > Medauroidea > Medauroidea extradentata. The sequence goes on along the minus strand of PNEQ01009285.1, from coordinate 81,113 downwards.
TCGCGAAGCCTTCTCTTTTTGGGACAAAATAATTCTTGAACAAAAAATTGTACATAGATATCCGTGGCAGGTGAGCTTTACGTCTCAACGTGATATTAGGAGACAGTTATATATATATATATGTATATATACACATACATACACAAACAGAAGTACAGTACTTGAAGGAGAATTCGGCCATGGCCCTTATTAAGGAACCGTCAACAGCATTCGCTTAATCGATTTTGGAAACCTAAATCAGAATGGCCAACGGCGGAAATGGAACCCGAATCCTCCTGAACGCGAGTCCAATGAGTTACAAGTGTCTAGTGGCCTCTGTTTTTGGTGAAATTATTACTGAACCAATTTGTTTCAGTGCCTAATTTGCTCATCTGCAGCTCTGTTTCTTGGTCAGTGCATGACTGGATTTTTTAAACTCTCACTTGTCTTAACGTTTTTCTGGTAATCATAAACGTATGGTACCGCAGTAACGTTACCCTGATTGGTCTGGTTGAATGGGAACGTCTTTCTTCAAAGACTCTCTGCCAATAATAGTGAAACAAAACTGCAGATATGCATGTAAGGAAGTAAAACCAGTTATTGCAGAAATCCTTTAGCAGAAAAATAGGAGGTCCCTATGATAATGTGCCACCTGGCTCGGTTCATTACAAAAGGCTGTATTCCCTATAGATAGAGATGATGGTTTATCGCGGGAAAAGTTGACTGTTTGATGGATTTCAATACACGCACAGCTTACCAGAAGATTACTGGCTTTAGCTTGTACGTGGAGCTGTTGCCCTATTTGACTGAGCCAATAAGAATCCCGATATTGTAATATTGGATGCCTGGTATTGGTCTGCAGACAGCTACGTTGTGTCAGTGTTTTCAAGGCTATCTTGACACAAAACATTTTCGCGATATACCATCATCTCTAACTATAGAGCCATCTAAAAGTATTTATCCTCTTAACTTTCCATCTTATATTCGTCTGATGAAAGTAAGCATTTTCATAGATTTAAACAATTTATATTTGTAGATGGTACGCGGTCTGTTAAATACTTTTCAATTTACGGACCATAAAGAAAATTACACAAATAAAGTTAGGGTATGGCCAAGGAAGGAAGCAAATATTGCTGTACCACAACATTTGATTATTTAATCATCATTCACTAGCTAGTTTACAGATAGAAACACCTCTGGAGACCTCCTAACACCATGTATTTCTATCGAATTTTGGCTTTAAATTTAAAATGAAAGCAGTTTGTACGTCAATCACACTTCGCAAATCATTGAAATACTAGCCGTGCTGTAGTCACGGAGGTACTTGCAGCAATGTATGTATGTAAATAAAATAAGATTTTGCTGTCATCATTCAAGAATTTAAAAATGTTAATATGTTAGGACACTTATATCTTTATCCTAGTTTGCTTTGAAGGACCTATATTTCTGCAAGAATACTTGAGCCAGTGTTTGGGATAGAGTATGTGCAAGTTAAAGAAGGTATTTAATGCCATTATGATAGCTTGTATATTGAAGAGTGCCTAGTTGTATAAGTATTGAACTGTATTGTTACAGAACCATGAAGTTACTAGCAGCAGTCATGATGGCCCTGCTTGTCGCCGTACAGGCACAGCAGCGCTCGTATTCGTTTCGTGCGAGACCCAGGAATTCAGGATTAATACGTACGTGAATATCCAGTTCTCTTAATACCTACTGATCACATGTGCACTTTGAAAGTCTTGTTGATGTTTATACGACACCTCCCAGTCCGCTTTAATGTTCAGTCAAACTTAGGAAGTAATAGTCCCTTATGCCCAGACCTATGTTTAAAGTCAGATGTTTGGAAATTTTAACATACTGAACGAAAATTTACAGGAAATTACCGAATAAATAATTTGTCATCTTTTCTCAGTGGTAAAGTTTGAGTAGTTTTTATTAAATAATCTTATAGTGCCATAATTGACTGATCCCAAGTAGAATGAAGACACTTGGAGAATGACTATCATCGAGGCGAGGAATGAAGCTGGGAATGACATGAGATGTTTAAGTAATGCTAGAGTAGGAGATATAGAAATATGCGAGAAACCAAGGCCAGCTGTCATCTTAAATTATATCTGTTGAGCAACTATCAATGTGAACAGCTATGGAGGTTTGCCTGTTATAACGTACCACATGATTCTTGATGCAGCACAAATAGATACGAGCATTTTGAAACCATTATTGATTTTAATTATTTCAGACGGAATTTTCATAAGAAAAAACGGGGAGATAATTGCTAATTTTAGATGAGAAAAAAATGAAAGAAACATAATTTACAGTATTTAATCCTTATCGTCAGTTTGGCGTAAATATTTTGTTGCTTTTGTAGAGAGTTTACCATGCGTTAAAAAACTTTTCGTAAAACAAAATATACGAATAGCAAATATTTCCACATCACAGCAAACTCACTGAAAATTGCACCCTTCTGATTACCAAACCTATTAAATCGACTAGCACTCAGCTAAACATTCCATACAATCATCCACGCCAGGCTGCCATGTCTGGTTCCATGAAAACTTCCAAGGTAATTTACATCGTGGTACAAAAACTTAAGCTACAATACAATGTAGAAAATGTCTTAGTTGGCTGTGTAAGTGCAAAAGTAGAAGAGTGCAGTTCATAAACTAAGGCACTGAAAGTTTGACGAAATATACATACTTTAGTAATAACTTTTCGGTTAGCAAATGAACGTTGCTGTAGCTTATTACAAGTTAGCAATGCGCTTATCTGTGGAAAGGAAACACAAAATGCCTGTACGGTTTTAAAGCTATTGAATCCCTATTTCTGCATTATTTTTTTACTACTCAGTCTGACAAATATAAACCAGATTTGTAAAACAGAATGATAGAACCTTTTCGTTTTACATTGAGTTACGCCGCATTCAGTCCTGTAGAAAAACTTACTTCTACGGCAAAAAATGCTCTTTCAATTCATGTCTCCGCGTATGAAGATGGAATTATTGTTCATACGCGTATCAGTCATCCTAGTGTGATGTTTCTTCTTTATTGAGACGAGTTAGTAAAATTCATCACGTGTCATTTACGGGAGAATGGTGAGAGATGAGAACGATGCAACACGGAATGCAAGAACGTGGTAAGATGAGAGTACTAAGAGAAAAACCCCTGTCAACCACAGGCGTATCAAGTGCAAGGGTCTGGAACTATGCCGACTGGGTATGGAACGTGATGGGCGGCGGGTGGTCAGACCACTACATTACCCCTTTACCCTATGGTGTAGATGTATTGTAAGTTTAGGGATGATGTAGGATGAGGAAATTACAGTATCAAACTTCAGACGTTTACGAAATCTTACGAGGGTGGAGTAGTTAGAATCAAATTTCATCTTAAGGGCCCCGCCTACCTGTGCGTTAGAGGCTCAGAAGTAACGGAGATATAAAGGTGACCTTGAAACACGCCTTAAATGCGCCATCATAACATCGAGCCAGGCGCTGCAATATGCTTACGTTCAGGTCTTACCACGGGACTCCAAGCGGATACCATATGATATTATTTGTGGAAAGTCTGAAGCAAAGTTCAGTACATGTTTTTATCTGAGTTTCACAAAAATCCGGTAATACATTTTGAAGTACGGCAGTCTTACGAAACCGTTTTTAGCTCTATTAGAAGAATCGAAACAGTGTTTTGATGAGCACGGTGTCTTAACAATGAGATCTCGTCCTTGTCTAAAGTGTGTTATATTCTAGGTCTTTAGCAAAATGGACATATGTGAAATGGTTTCGTAAAAACAAACATCTTTCTCGTACACCTTACAACTCATTTGAAGCGCGAGTAGGCGGCACCCTTAATGTGTACAAAATGTAACCCGATCAAAGTTTATCCATGACAAAATTTTTAAATGAGCATATTCTTGATAAACCTTGTCGTCGAGAGGGTAAGAGGCTGTTAGCTGATACAAATCGCTATTTAGCGAAAAAAAAAGTGAATTATATATATATATATATTTATTTATTTATTTACAACCACAAGCAAGTGAAAATGATTGTATTGGATTCGAAATATCGAATAAACCAATATTAAAAGAATGCCGCGGTGCATGCAATAGAAACAGACAAACAAAAATAATATTTAAAAAATGTGCTGTTAACCTCACGATGTTTAAAATATGAATTTCTTTGGATCCCCATATTAAAACAATAAACAGCGTCGAAAGCGTTTATCAAGCTTCTGGTGATCAGAGATAAACCTTGTCCTGTGACTTATAAAAGCTACACTATTTCAGCTGGTGTACTTTTGCATAACTCTCTTGTCCACAGGTGGGGAAGAAATCATGCGCCAAGGATGGACGTGCGGTGGTCAACCTCTACAAGATAGCAAATGGTGCTTACTATGCCTATGTCGGCAATCTCAGTGGACCTGCCAGATTGGCTGGTGTCCTGACTTCCCAGGCCAACAACAGCCGCTACCCACTGATGCAGACAATGGAGTTGTAAACGGCAACGGCGTCAACGGCAACGGCATCAACGGAAACGGTCTCATTGACAACGGAATCAACGGCAACGGTGTGGATGGCAACGGTGTGAATGGAAACGGCGTGAATGGCAACGGTGTCAATGGAAACGGTGTCAATGGCAACGGTGTGAACGGCAACGGGCTTAACGGAAATGGCGCCACATTAGAACTTGTGGAAATTCCGGAAGTAATACCCGTTGCACCTGAGAACGGAGCAGCCGTAGATGAAAATGGTGCAGTCGTTCCTGAAGTACAAAACGTATTGCGATACAGACGCAGAAGACCATTATATCGTCGCTATTCAGCACGGCAGTGGTGATCCAGATAGTCCTCATATCTCTACACGGTAACTCATGTTTGTTGTGAGCTGCCATGTGTGATCTGACATGCACACACACACACACATGCGTTTCTGCCATTGTCGTTGACAATCATTATATATCAATGTAACCTTCGAAATAAATATTTGAGTGCATGATTTAAATCATTTTATTAGTTTTATAATCCGCAAGTTGTACGATTCACATCCCTAACAATTCTGTGCTCTATGTTTTCAAATGTTAAATTAAGTTTCTTTGAATTTTACCACTTTGAGAAACCATGACGCACAATGGCAGTAATATGTCTACTACTATGCTTGAAATTAAGGGCCTGGAGGAAGAAAATATCCCTCATTTGTAAATATTTGAGGAAAAAAGGAAATAACGATTTGTTCAATTATTGACGGTGAGTTACATGCACATATGTTTGTTAAGAAAACGCTCTTATTATTGATGACATGTTTTAACAATGCTTGAAGTTGTTCCTACACAAACAAATTTCTAATATTTTATTCTTCTTGAGAAGTAAGCCAGTGCGAGTCAGACTCTTCTTCAACAAAGTCCTTAATTGTTTAACCCGTATCTTCATTTTCAAAAAAACAAGCGACGGCAGAAGTGACAAACTACGACGGAAGTAAACAATAAGAAAACAAAAGCTTAACAGTAACTTTACTATTCCCTATTGGCATCAGTCTCAAAAGAAACTCCTCCTGGAAACTGCAAATATCAAGCACATTTTTGTGTTGTTGTGTTCCTTTGGCCTCAAATTCCATATGTTTGTAACCCGATGAGCACAGACTGTGGTGCGCCCGTGCAGCAGACAAGAAAGAAAAGTTTTTAAACATTTGAATATGCAGCAATCTCGTAGAACTAAACGCTCTGCAAGTTGCGTAGTAGTAACTAATAAAACGTAATATGGTGATGACTTAAGTGCATGGGTATTTAAAGACTTAATTATTATATATGGAAAATTCGTCTCAGAAGCATTCTCGACTTGTAACCATTTTAGAACATTGGTGCATTGAATACTAAAGAAGTAAGTGAACAGCACATAGTGTTTGTTATAGAGCATACTGCGGTTACCTGTTAAATGTTTCGTGTCCGGTCTACAAAGCTCGTGTCTGCAAATGCATTTGTGAGGATTTTGTTGATTTTACAAGTTCACGCACACTTTCCTGATGTCCACTACAAAACACCTGTCTTATGTTATTTTATAAAAACGAGGATGTGAAACTACTTAAAACCGTTAACCATTGCACTAAGTAAAAAATTGAATGTTGTTGCCTCAATGTTGCAGTCCTGCGAGGATGCTTATATTTATGTAGCGAGCACGTATTCTTGTGGATAGAAACAACATATCATTGTAAAACACACACACACCAACACACACACATATATATAGAGCTTAATATACCGAAGTGGCCTTGGCCGGTCTCTGGTTTGTGCAGCTCATTAAGGTGATATAGAAGAGTTTGGAATGTCCCTGGAGTATCTGTTTGTTATGACTGTTTTAGTTGTTTACACTAATACTGTCTCTTCCTTCCTTACAGCAGTATACACACGCTTTCCCTAGCACTATATCTTGTGTATGTGAGTGCCTTCGTGCCAGGATTTGGTTCAACACCTAAGGGCTTATGCCGATAACATGTTCTGGCGTATGTGTCTGAGTAGAACTCAAAATCACCTAATATACTACAACGTTCAGACGCAAGACATGGATTATTGCATTCAGTTTTTCTTGCCTTTAATTTCCCCTTTCACATTTCTTTCACGCGAATTCCGAAAACTCAAATTCGCGGAAAATTTTCCTTTTATTTTCCTCTTTCCCCTTTTACACTCCGGCAAGATTTTACGGAGCAAAAAGGCCCTGAGTAAATACCAATTACGACTGGACTTTACATTTTCGGTAACATTTAATCTGCCTCATGTCTTTTTCACTTGTTTACCATAGGCCACGGCCCCTTGCTGAGAATCTAAAGTCACCGTCTCAAATTGTGGCAAGCAAGTCCTCATTTACTTACCCTTTGTGTCTCTCAGTCGGAACTGGCTTAGATCCAACAAGACTAGACACCCTTTTCAATCCATTCACATTTTGAACATGGATAACATAAAGTTTGGTCCACTAAACCCCTTAACGGAGCACTAAAATACGCCACGAACCTACCTTCCAAAGGGAGAGCGCTGGTTGACGAAAAGAACCCTTGCGGAACCCATCCAGATTACTCGACAGCCCACATGTCTCCCTCCTCAGACTGAGACCACCTGCTCAGTCCCCCTCTTGGTTTGAGTTCGGGACCTAACCACATCCCCAACAAGCTGTCCAGGCCTGATTCCGGGCACTTTCACAACTTGGTAGTCGATCCGTTCTAGAAGAGTGATCCTCTCCGGGTCTTCCCAGCACACATCCAACCACTTACACCACGAGACCGACCCAGAATAAGTACAGGAGAGAAACTACAGTGGAGCATTCTGATCTCATGTGGTACTACCAAATTTACATGGCACTGAAGAGTTATCCAACCTGACACCTCTTGGATCATTTAGGATGAAGCTCGGACACTTGGGCCTCAATGTGTTGAGGGCTGGGTAGTCTAACGACCCTCCTAGCGGTTTTGCCTTAGTGCCATCTCTTGGAGATATCATCAAGACACATGAGTAGTATGGCTATGCCGGTTTCGGCACAGGATTCGGTATGAGGATTTTCGGTCGAGTGAGGATTTGTCCGCCATGTTGTGACGTCGCACCCCGGCCTCAATGTTGGATGTCTTTGACCTGCAACATGACCTACACCTTGATGTCAAGGTCATCGAGTGGCAAATTACCTAAATTTTCCACATTTAAAAATTTCAAAATTTAAAAAAAAAATTAAAAACTCGTAAAATGTACAAGAAAGGTGAGGGAGTAGAAATAATATAAGAAATAGGTAACAGAGGTTTATTAAGTGAAATAGTTAGAACACAACACTCACAAGAGTATTAAGAAATTAAGTAGAGATAGAGTAGATAGGAGCTAGGTTAAGGGTTGGTTTCAGCCCTGACCGGTAGAACTCACCAATCTGGCTGCCGATCGAATTAAGTAGAAGGGGTCTCGACGTAGTTCCAGTTTCGACTCCCGGGATAATAGGTCCGGTCATCCTCGTAGTCGGAGAGTGTCTCTCACAGGCCTCTAGTTTGTTGCGCTTACCATTCTTCATGCCCCCACCAAGTCGTCAAAATCCTCTACTCTGATTGGTCCTTTTCTAGGGCCCGGGTGGAGCCGTCCCTGCTGGCTCAAGACGGTTTTGCCAGGAAGTTAGGCCCACTTAACTTCACGAATCATCAGATTCTTGGCCTACAATCAGTTGCGGCAATCGTCCTGAAGTTTGGAGTAATTGTTAAACAACTGCTGGCCTCATTCTTCCGCCCGCGGTGTTGCGGGATTGTGAAACCGTAACAAGACAAGAGTAGAATCCCATAGCGCTGACAGTTGAAAATAGCCAATCACTGAGTAAGAATCAGAGCTGGACGTGTGTACATAAGGCATTCAAACAAGTTGGTACACAATTATTTTCAACAAAAGTCATTGGCAATACTGACCATGGCTGTACAAAGGATTTGTCACTCTACTATGGAAATTTTCATTACTGGCCAGGAGAGTTCTACTCGGCATGCTGCAATATTTTCGGCCAATGGAAGACATCGTACGAGCCTAAACAGACTTGGAGTCTAATCTGCTGTCTGTCAATAAGGCGAATTTCACATGTTTCTACCATTAGGTTTTCACCGAACCTTGATGTACCTGTTTCTACTAAATAAGTATATGAGAAACCACTGGTAATCAAAGAATATTCACTAATCTGATGCACTCTAAGATCGCATTTATTATTGTACTGAAAATTCTGAGACCACTGTCCACTCTTGTTGCTTAGAATTGGTAATATTGTCATTCCCTTTGCCAAGTGTAAAAAAACTGCCTGCTCCTACAGAAATCAAGGTAGATAGAATCAAACTGGATTCACTAGGGTACTTGAGGCATTTTCACCTAAACCACATTGGAAAGTAACAAATTATTTTGGATGTCCTCATTCTGAAAAAAAAATCAGAGTTCCCCTGAACTTAATGAATGATTTTCTTTTCGCTGTCCAATATGCTATACTGATTATGAATGAAACTTCCAGAAGGAATAAAATAAATTAAGGAGTTACGACTAAAATGAAATAGCATTATTTAAAAAAAAAATCTTAGAAAATGTACATTTTATACACAGTGTTTATCAAAGCGAATATTCTACATTTACTTAACACCAAAAATAATCATTACGCTGTCGTTGCCAGGAATCAGCCAATATCAGCCAATAAGTGCGCAGTATTGACATATTATGATGTTTTCGTGGCACTGATAGAAATATGTCAGTGTTGTGTGCTATTTGAAAAAAACTCCAGTCTCCGAATTTGTAACAAGATATTAAAATACACAAACTTAGAATGGCGAATGGATTAAAACATAAGTTGTCTTGGATTGTAGACAATATTATAAAATTTTTGTGTTTTTAAATAAGTTGCTAGCTTTATGATTCGTATTTACTAAGCGACATTCCTACTTAATTTCGTTCATACGTATACAGGCAAAATGAGACAGCATTTGAAACAAAACTTTATGAAATTCGTTAAAATGTTTACAACCGAATACTGGATAAAATAAACACTAGGATCAGTTTCTAAAACTGTGTGTTCTATTGATTTTAATATTCTTTCGTACGACGTAGTGAATTTAACATATTTCTTCTTTGTATATTTATACGTATTTATAATGTTCGAGAAGAGCTATAATGTTTTAAAAACGAACACTGTACTAGCACATTCACATACAAACAACACAGTAACAAAAGGATAATCACTAGCAAGAAGACATACATGAAATATCTTCGACACATTAATACTTAGAGATCCAATCCACAAAACTACACAATTAAAACAAAATTTAGTGCGTATCTGTGTCAAGCTGAGAAAATGATGCGTTGGACATCTTTGATTAAGGTCAAACTGAATCACGTAGAGACACTATTATATTTACCGAAATACAGAAATTGTGATGTTCGTAAGTTGAATGATCTGAATGTGTACTGTAGTTCGTATGAAGTAGTTTCGACTTAAAAGGCATAAATATTGAAAAAAAAAGTGCATACATGCTTCAGTTCTTAGATATTATACAAACTATATGATTGGCATTGGTAAATAAAATTAATGGTTTGATCGGTCGTTAACATGGTGCAGGAATTTCTCGACAAGTATTATTAAACACCACAGCACACTGCTTTATATTTAAAGGAAAATTTTTTGAATTATTTTATCAGACTAATTTTTAGCCTACTTTCCGATAGAAAAAGTAGGATTATGAGATTACCTTCCTGTGTGTGGTCTGTGAGTGTGTCCGTGCGCGTGTGTGTCCCTAAAAACGTTTGAACCAGTGGACCGAATTTCATCAAACTTTGTACGCATATAGAACTTTGTAGCCTGATTCAAATATTTTTTATTTTGTATACGTCATGTTCATATTTTCAAAATGGCGGCAATTTTAATATTTTTGGTCAAGTTAGATATCTAAGGAACAATACTTTAGAATTTCATCAAATTTGGTACACATTTACTACATACAAAGTTGACTTAATTTTTGTGTATTTCGTTCATCCTGTGAGAATATTTTCATAATGGCGCCCATTTGTATATATTTTTTTAGCATAATATCACACATTTGAGGAGATATTTTTCAGAACTTCACCAAACTTGTAGACATATACAACATACAAAGCTGAATTGAATAATGTGTATTTCGTTCACCCTGTGTCAATGTTTTCAAAATGGCGGCCATTTTTATTCTTTTGCTTATTGTCACATATCTTAGGAAATATTTTTCTGAATTTCACCAAACTTGGTACACATATACTACACACATAGCTGACATGAGTAGCTATAATGTATTTCGTTCATTATGTGTACATATTTTCAAATTAGCGGCCATTATTATATTTTCAGCATAGTATCACATATCTTAAAATATATCTATCAGAACGTCACCAAACTTGGTATACATAGACTATATTACATACAAAGATACTTTTACTGTTGTGTGCTTCGTTTTGCTTCTGCTCATATTTTAAAATGGCGGTCATTAATTTCATTTTTTGTATAGGATTATATATCTTAGCAAACATTTTTCAAAATTTAACCAAACTTAGTACACAAATACAACATACAAATCTGTCTTGACTTGTGCTTCATTTATCCTGTGTTCATATTTTATAAAAGGAGGCCATTTATATGTTTTTAGCGTTGCAACACAAATCTTAGGAATTATTTTTTCAGAATTTCACCAACATACACCACATACAATGCTGACTTTACTGTAGTATATTTTGTTTTGCCTATGTTTATATTTCAAAATGGAGGTAATTTTTATATTTTTAGCATAGTACCTTAGTAAACATTTTCAAAATTTAACCAAACTTAGTACACATATACTACCTATATATCTGACTTTATTTTAGTATGTTTTGTTCATCCCATGTTTATAATTTGAAATTGGCGTCAATTTTTGTATTTTTCAGCATTGCATTACATATCATAGGATACATAGTACAAAAATTCACCAAAACTGGTACACATACACTACTTACAACTCGGACACTAGTTTTGTTTCGTTCATTCTGTGTTCATATTTTGAAAATAGTGGCCACTTTGTATTTTTAGCATAGTATCACATATCTTGGGAATTTTTTTTTAGGATTTCGTTAAACTTGTTTAACATATAATACAATACATACAAAGCTTACTTGACCTGTTTTGTGTATTTCGTTTATCCTGTGTTCGTATTTTAAAAATAGCGGCCATCTTTATATTTTTGGTATAGCAATACATATCTTACGTTACTTTACTTTTTCATTCTTTCATTAATCTAGGTACACAAATGGCGGCTATTTTTTAACTTTATGGTAGAAAGAAATCTTAGAAAAATGTTCCCCTACTTATTAAACTAAATACTTGCATATTGCTTAGCAAGTTGACTTACCTTTATTATATTCCGTTTTATTATACGACTAAATCAATTTTATCTTTTAACATTTATCCGGATACTTAAGGTTGTTCACGTGACAAAAATTCATAATTTTATATTTGCCTGACATTGTGTTAGTTTTATAGACGTTACTTGTGACTATATTTTTCAATTGTAGAAATATTTTAGCTCTCATAGTTTTCCTATGGCGGCACGTTAAAGTCAGAATTTGCAAGTTACAGGAACATAGATACAACGAAAACCAAGTGGCTTGCTCGAATGAAATAATTTACACTGAAATAAGATGTAATGGGCACTGTGCTAAAAGATTTAAAAACACTCAACAAAGTCATTTTGTCTTTTTAAAAATTGCCATAAATGAGGTAAATTTTCTTCATTTTAGGATTTTTTTTTAAATAGTACAAAGGAATTCCATTCAGTGTTTTTAAATCTTTTAGCACAGTGCCCATTATATCTAATTTCAGTGTAAATTATTTCATTCGAGCAAGCCACTTGGTTTTCGTTGTATCTATGTTCCTGTAACTTGCAAATTGTGACTTTGACATGTCGCTATGGAAAAACTATGAGAGCTAAAAAATTTCTACAAGTGGAAAATGTAGTCACAAGTTACGTCTATAAAACTAACACCATGCCAAGCAAATATAAAATTATGAATTTTTACCACTTGAACACCATTAACAAAAAGCCGTCTCTGACAAGTTTACATCATTCAGAACCATTCGTGTCGACAATGTCCATTTGGAAGTAGAATCGAACATTATTTAATTTTAGTAAATAACAAACTATAATGTAAACACTAAACGTTGGTCATTTTAATCACATTAATTTGACAGTCAAATGAACAATAGTGAACCTGGAATATTTAATTTGCAATAGTATACCAACAAATTAACTTTTGCCTAATTTCCGACGCCTTATGTCATCACCTCCCTGTCTGTGTGTGTATGTGTGGCTGTGCGTGTGTCCTTAAAAACATTTGAACCTGTCAACCTAATTGCATCACACTTTGCACACACACATATAGTACTTAGTAACCTGGCTTGACTTTTATATGTTTCGTTTCGCATTTTCAAAATGGCGGTCATTTTAACAATTTTCGATCAAGCTAGAAATCTAAGGAACCGTATTTTATAATATTATCTAATTTGGTACACATAACGAACCTAGTATGATGAAATTACCTTTATGCAATTGGTTCATGCAGAATGCACAGTTTCAAGACGGCGGCTATTTTTTATTTGTAACACAGTATGGCACATCTGAGGAAATTTTCTCCCGAATTTCATTAAACTTAGTATACATGTACAATATATTAAGGTGACTTTACTTTTGTATGTTTCAATCATACTATATTAATTTTTTTAAATGGCCGCATAGTGTTACGTGTCTTTGAAATGTAGAATACATGGCGTTTAGGACGTAAAATACATACACGCCGGGGACTCAGATCTGGCGCGTGGACAACAGTACGCATACTAGTTTCTGTCTACTCTTCTTCGTCATTTCTTCCTTACCTAGTCATCCTCAAACAGGTTTAGATGTCCGCCATATCAATCTTCTTTTAGCCAGTTTAATGAATGACTGTTACCGAGAACCTGAAATAGTTACACTATTATGACTGTGACTTCGTGGAAGGACAAAGGGGAATTTGCCCACGGCCACACATTGTAGGGAGCCCCACCTTTTCGATTAAAAATATAAATATTTTTTATTACGTAGTGAATTTTATATGTAAATTTCCTTCTAAACCCCGAAAGCTGACGTGACACATATTTTTTTTTTGCGTAGGTTAAACACATCTGTCGCAACAATAACTTATTTATTTCATTTGAATTATTCACTTGGTTTGTCACACATCAGTTGTCTCTTGCATTCGAATATTTCCTTCGTTGCAATATTTTGAAAGGGTTTTCCCTATCCATTCCAATGTACCACCTATGTGGGGTTACGGCATATAGAAAGAAACTATAGTCAAATTGTAAACAACTCTCTACAAGACACCTTCAGCACAGTATACAACACAGAAAGCAGTTTAAGTGACGTTTGAACCAATGTTGTAAAATAAAACGTCATTGACATCCAGAATTGGTAAAGAGCCATGAGAGCATCCAATAAAATAAAATATTTCAAGTTTGCTAATTTAAAAAAATTTTTTTACTTAGGTATACGCCGAGACATTTTAGTTCAACATTAATTAGACAATATATATTTTTTTACTTTTTAAGGAATAGTTTAATACGTAAGTTATTTAATTTTTATTTGTTTTGTCAAGTAGAAATACGTGCATTTGTTTTTACGGTATTTACGTAATCCTAAATCTGAAACCAAAAATAACTCAATATATAGGCGGGCTTGACACATATCGAGCATTCATCTGAAACCCATTCTACTTCTTTTAATCCATTAAAAGATAGCACTTTGAAAACCGTTAAATTATGTTATTCCTTTCTTATTGATGCCCTATGCTAGTGAAAACCATCACTATGTGCGGTTAAATTAAATTCTCAGTAAACGCCGAAACAAAATTCACTTACTTTCATCTATACCGGGGTTAGATTTAGTACAATCCCTTCTTAGTACCACCTACGCCCTAAGTCGATAATTCTAAAATTTTCATATTTATAAGCCTAGCAGTTTGGGCTGTGATTTGTAGTCTCGCCTTAACGATATAAAATGTTTCTGAAACACTATACCACATAAACATACGAACCCCGAGATTGTATATATGTCTAATTATTCTGCATTACATTTGTATGAAAGAAAGCACTTGGAAATGGTTCACCTGATATTAAGAACAAATGACACTTTAAAACATAAATTCGACGCTATCCATCACATAATTGAATTGTAAACTAAAAGCGTCTTAATGAAGGCCATTAAACATAAACATATTATGGCCACAAATAATACGTTTATAAATTTCTGATAAATGGAAACAGTACAATGGAAATATCACAGGAAGTGAGATCTCTACACGGCCGGAATACATTTCTTAATTACGTTATTGTTTTTCTTGCTGCGGTCGAGAAGCTAGATCGATTAAAACAAAAATAAAATGTCATTTAAATTCAGTGAACGATTCTCATATAGCCACATTACACAAAGTACTATCCTTTCTCAGATCGTATAACTGATTAGTTTCGATGCGGATACTATTACTGTAGACGACTATATATTCACCTTAGCGTTGGGCTGCAGTCACTTGTTAAGTTGACGTACAGCAGACTCTGGCATATATCAGGTAAGACCTACGATCTTTTCATAGCACAGTGTGTCTATGTTTGCAATACTGGTCTATGGTTTAGTAATCCTGGGACTCTGCACACGCTACATTTGCATCGAGCGATTTTTAGCTTGGTCTTTTATACCTGCCACTACGTGAAACTAGGCACTTCATACGGTGTTATTGTTCTCTAAATATAACGTTTTTGCAACGCTGTAACAATAAGATACAATAACGTTATCACGTTATCTATTTGTACTAATTATTTTCATATGTTTGAGGATGTTTATATATGTTTCAGTCCAATGTATCTTCTCGCAGTAAGCACAAAGGAAATATTATTATGTACATTTATAACATGTAGAGTTAAATTATCGTTAATTATCTTTTGCGCTTGAACACTATCTCTACGTCTGATGCAACACTCTACTGCTGCCATGCAACGTGCAACTAAATATCGATAACCAGAAAACCAGAAAGAAGATAGTTTGTTACCCGTGATAGATAACACACTGCACTATAAAATGTGTAATTTTGTACATATTTGAACACGGCATCAGTTTTTCCACCGACATTCGTGTATGTTTTTGTTATATAAATTGCATCAAATTAATTTTTTTACTATATTTATCAATATCTCAAGCCACTAAATCCCTAACTGTAAACAAGACTAGTTTTAAGTACGCATGCCAAAATATAAAAATGAATAGTGACTTTTGTAATAATTTTTCCCCAAAAGGCGAAATAAAATGCACGAAGAAAGTGCCTATTTTTACAGTCTTTCAGCGTACGTTTACAATAACAAGATGTAAACATATTTTTTTGTACATTTTCATGTATTTTATTACATATTCCCTACAGCGATTTTAATGAACTTCCAATCAACTAAAACTTTCTTCGAGTTTCTGCTGTGATTCTATCTTACTGCCTATGATTTTACAAGACCACAAGTGCAACATACCTTGTTACATGCTGTCTATTTGTTACATTGTATTAAAATTATTTGTTGTTGACTGATAGCCATGTTTGGAAAATAAATTAACTCTCACGCATATGGGCAGTTAACTCCATTCTCTGGCTGCTGAGTTGAATCATATATGTACACTTGCGTTCGCCCATATTTGAAATCTGTCCTGGTCATTAATGCTTTATTTCTCCCTTTTCAATTCCTAACATTCATGCTGTTGTCTTCTGAAACTATTGCTTTTATTTTACTATCTAGAAATGTAAAATACTCTTTTTTAACGATTTGCATGGTATCTTAAACTATTGATACTCTTGAATATATTTTAAACTATACATAAAATTCTTGGCCCTTACTCGCCCCACAATTGTAATAGTGTCTTCCTTTAGCTTAATTGGGTTCAATATTTACACAGAAACTTGTTCATCCACGTTTATGCGCCCATACAAATATTATTTACCTCTAATATCATGAGATAATGTACGCACATATTAATCCGAAATTAATTATTTACGCATTGGCCAATAAAACTACATATTGAGGTTATTTATAATCAACGCTTGAATATTTAACGGTAGGATTAATATTTTTCAATATTATAATTTTTTCTTTGTTTATAAATATAGCAGAAATTTTAAATTACCGGGTATGTTTCCTCGTAACAAATTTTTTCTTTTAAATACGTAAACGTAAAAACATACACTTACTATAGACGAGAAATTGCACAAAAACTGAAATCTGACTAATATCATTGCATTTAAACAATAACGACTACATAAAAAATTACACCATAAGAACCAATAAATCAAGCAAATTGTTTTATACTGTATACAAAAATACGTTTTCGTAATTATTGTAGGTATAATGTTACTCCACAGAACTACTAAATTTAGGAGATAGAAATGACATCACATTACTGATTTGTATGGATACTAAATACTGTGGTGGTTGGCGCAGCGGCTAGAGCACTCGCCTATCACGGTGTCATGGGCTACGTCAAGACATGTATCATGTATAAAATAGCATAGAAATTTTTTGTGTATAATATAATGTTAAATCTAACTTAAAAGTTGCCAATTTTTTAAATTAAAAGAAATGTTGAAAATTATACAATATGGTTTTTGTATGTGTCTTAACATTTCCTTTGACACTGTTCTTCAGTGCGAATTATTTAACTTAATTAATGTAGTTGGCTTTCCTCTAATGTATAATAATGTCGTATGCAAACTTAGGCTATGACTTAACATTATAGAAAACTACGAAATATTTTGAACCCTTTTTGTCGCATATTTTAACGGAACGTTGAGGCATCTTTCAATTCACCAACTGTTTATCTTGTTCTAGTGCCTTTAAAAATACGTATCCAATAAATTTTCCATGATTGCACACAACAAGTTTCACAGCCACCGCTGAAGAACTATTTCAATGCATTTTGTTTCTCATTGAATGATTCTGATCTGTAATATTACTCTCTCTTTTACCGTACCATGTGCAAACATTTTTATGTGATGAAAATCGAGACAGATTTTTTAATTCAGCAATTTCCGTTGAAAAAAACACCAAGCGGTCAATTTATATGAACTCCTAATACATGTTCCACGTGAATTTTTTTTACTCGCATAACATTTTTTTTATTTGTATAGTATTATCGCTTCTACAAGTACCAAATACCGAACTGAAGTTCGACAGATTGTTATTACATCCTCATATAATAGCATAATCGTACAATATGTCAGGTAAAAAGAGTTTAATATAAGAGTTTTCTTTTGCAGTAAGTTTTGAGATAAAATTTTGATATTTATTCTTTTTTTTGTATGTGTTAGGACACATAAATCTTGCTTATCTACGAAGTGTACATGATACAGTGTTTAAGTTAGTTTGTGCAATTTAAAAGAAGACATTTATTGCCAGTATGATAGCTTGTAAATTGAAGAGTGCTCAGGTGTATAAGTGTTGTGTTGTGTTGTTACAGAACCATGAAGTTGCTGATAGTAGTCGTGATGGCCCTGCTTGTCGCCGTACAGGCACAGCAGCGCCAGTATTTGTATCGTGTGAGACCCAGGAATTCAGCATTAATACGTACGTGAATATACAGTTCTCTTAATACCTCCTGATCACATTTGCACTTTGAAAGTCCTGCTGATGTTTATACAACACCTCCCAGTCCGCTGTAACGTTCACTCAAACTTAGGAAGTAATTGTCCCTTATCCCCAGACTCCTAGTTTCAAATCAGATGTTTGGAAATATTAACCTATTGAACGAAAATTACCAGGAAATTACCGAATAAATAATTTGTCAACTTTTCGTTGTGGTAGAGTTTGAGTAGTTTTTATTTAACAATCTTATAGTGCCTTTCATCGAGACGAGGAGTGAAGCTGGGAATGACATGTGGTATGTAATCAATGCTAGAGTAGGAAATATGGAAACATACGAGAAACCTAGGTCAGCTGGAATCTTAAATTATATCTCTTGAGCGACTATCAGTGTAAACAGATATGGAGGTTTGCCTGTTATAAGGTACCATACGATTCTTGATGCAGCACAAGTAGATACGAGAATTTTGAAACCAGTGTTGATTTCAATTATTTCAGACGTTATTGTCGTAAGACAGTAATGAGGGAATGATTGCTAATTTTAGACAAATAAATGAAGGTAAAAAATTACAATATGTCATGCTCGTCGTCATTTTGGCGTAAATATTTTGTTGCTTTTGTAGACAGTTTTCCCTGCTTTAAAAAATATCGCAAATAAGAAATTGCTTTTACTGTGAATGGTTCGTTAATACTTCCGCATCGCAGCAAATCCCTTCTGTTTAACAAACCTTTTATAAAATCGTTTAGCACTCAGCTAAACATTCCATATAAACATTGACACCAGGTCACCACGTCTGGTTCCATTAAAAGTTCCAAGGTAATTTACATCGTAGTACACAAACTTAAGCTACAGTACAGTGTAGAAAAATTTCTCAGTTGGTTGTGTAAATGCAAAGTAGGAGAGTGCAGTACATGAACTACGACACTAAAAGTTTTATTAAATATGCAAATTTTAGTAATAACTCTTTAGTTAGCGCATATGAAAGTTGATGTAGCTTCTCACGTGTTCACAATGCGTTTATCTGTCGAAAGGAAGCACAGTGGGCGCCGCCTACCCGCGCGGAAGAGGCTCAAAAGCGACGGAGCAGTAAGGTCGACCATGAAGCGCGCATCAAATGCCGCGTCGCCTCAACGAGTCAAGCGCTGAACTGGCGTGCAAGTTTCCCGTCGAACGGTTTTTACGATGGGACATTAATCGGCGACCACATAATTTTATTGGTGGAAAGTCTACAACTAAGTTCAGTGCAGGTCGCAATCTGAGTTTCACATACAATTGGTTAGTACATTTTGAAGCACGGCAGTCTGAAAAGGCCGTCTTCAGCTATGCTGGAGGGCTTAGAAACAGTGTTTCAAATGAACGTGGTGTCTTAAAAATGACGTCCCGACCTTGTCTAAAGTTTGTTTTCTTTTCGTACGTCTACACAATGGGCACACGTGGAATTGTTTCGTAGAAAAAAAACTTGTTTACGAACATACTGCAACGTATTTGAAGCGTGGGGTAAGCGGCCGCCTTAAAACAATGCCTCTACGGTTTTAAAAGCTACTACTCGACCACGACAACTGGTCCCGCGGGAAAAATGCGAACTACCGCTATGTTGTCCTTGCCCCCACGGACAACTGGTGTGGCACACCACAGCACCAGCCATTATACTGTGACACAGTAGGCCAGTGTATAGATGGAAAGTAAAAATGTACAAATATAAATTCTTGATATGGTATGGTTTGTCTGATACATCTCGAATTACTGGGAAAGTCGCGAAAAAATTATGCCTTATCTTAGTATACTAAATACAAAGGTTAAAAGTTAAACTACTGTAGTTATGGACAGGAAAGTCTGCGCGATAAGGAAATACTATACGATCAGTATTCAAGCCTCCTTCGCACGCCTGTCCTGCTTATCAAAAAGTCGTTACATAATCTGTGTTTCTCTGTTTCCGCCGCTACGTCTCCGCAGACCGTGTGCCATGAACTCTTGTCAGGAGCAGTACATTTCCCCTCCCTGCGACGTGTCTACCTACTGCTAGCGCCACGCTTCTTCCCCTCACTGGAGGACTAATTGTCGTGGTCTATTACTGAATATTTTTCTTTACTCCTCAGTCTGACAAATTTAAGCCCAATTTGTAAAAGAGAAAGAAAGAACCCTTTCGTTTTACTTTGAGTTTCGCCGCTTTTAGTCCAGTAGAAAAAAAATTACTTCTACGAAAAAAAAACTACACTTTCAATTCAAGGCTCCGCGTATAAACATAGTATGATTGTTCATACGCGTGTCAGTGATCCTCGTACGGTGTTACACCTTCATTGAGACGAATTACTAAAATTCATCACGTGATAGCTTCACGCAAGAATGGCGACTAATGAGAACGGTGCAACACGGATTGCAAGAACGTGGTAAGATGAGAGTACTAAGAGAAAACCCCCTGCCAACGTCAGGCTTATCAATTGCATTTATCAGGAGCAATACCGACTGGGTATGGAACGTGACGGACGGCGGGTGGTCAGACCACTACATTACCCCATTCCCCTTATGTGTCAGAGGTTTAGGGATGATATGACGAGAAAATTACGGCAGCAAACTTCAGACGTTTACGAAAACTCACGAGGGTGGAGTAGGTAACACCAAATTTAATCTTAAGGGCGCGATTCACCTCAGTTTTCAACGTCTTTTTTTATTTTTATATTTGTACCAGATATTTTTTTTCTTATTTTATGCATGAATTGTGATTAAATCTCCCTCTTAGGAAAATTTTGTATCTCTAATAGTTTTTGCATAATGAGTCGTAAACGTAAAAATGTGGACTTTACGGTTTTAAGTACGCCACTAAAACCAACTGACATACCGAACTGAAAAATTCATACTATATAACAATGCTGTAGGCTATGATTTGACATATCTAAAAACAAAATAATACATTTTTGTATTTCAAAAAATTTGATATTTTTTAAATTTACATTTCAAAATTCAGCATTCTTTTATTAAATACAAAAGTATTTTTCTTTTGCTTTTATATGTCAAATTATAGCCTATAACATTGTTATACACTGTGAATTTTGTCGGTTTGGTATGTCAGTTGGTTTTAGTGGCGTACTTAAAACCGTAAAGTGCACATTTTGACGTTTACGACTCATTACGCAAAAACTATGCAAGATACAAAAGTTTCCTAAGAGGAAGATTTAATCATAATTTATTTCTAAAATAAGAAAAAAATATGTGGTACAAATATAAAAATAAATAAAGACGTTGAAAACTGAGGTGAATCGCGCCCTTAAGGGCCCCGCCTACCTGCGCGTTAGAGGCTCATAAGTGACGGAGATATAAGGGTGACCTTGAAACACGCATCAAATGCGGCATCGTAACATCGAGCCAGGCGCTGAACTAGCGTGCAAGATGCTTATCGATCCGGTTTTACCACGTGACCCTAATCGGATTACCATACAATTTTATTTGTGGAAAGTCTGAAGCAAAGTTCAATGCATGTTTTTATCTGTGTTTCACATAAATCCGGTTAGTACATTTTGAAGTACGGCAGTCTGAAAACCCTGTTTTTTATCTGTGTTGGATGGATTGAAAATAGTGTTTTAATGAGCATGATGTCTTAACAATGAGATCTCGTCCTTGTCTAAAGTGTGTTATATTTAAGCACTTTAGCACAACGGCCAATTGTGAAGTGGTATCGTAAAAAACTAAATTATTTTTCGTACACAACGCAACACATTTGAAGCGCTAGTAGGCGGCACCCTTAATGTGTACACAATATAACCCGATCAACGTTTATCCATTGCAGAATGTTTAAATGAGCATATTCTTGATCAGCTCCTGACTTACCTTGTCCTCGAGCAGGGTAAGAGGCCGTTAACCGACACAAATCGCTATATAATGAAAAAAAAAAAAATAAATAAATAAAAGTAAATAAATAATATATATATAACTACAACCACAAGCAAGTGAAAATGAATGTATTGGGTTCGAAATATCAAAGAAACAAATATTAAAATGAATGCAACGGTGTACTGCAATACAAACAAACCAAAAACAAAATAAGGTTTAGAGAACGTGCTGTGAACGTCACATTTAGCAAAATATTTAACTTGTTTATAATATGAATACTTTTTTTGATCAAGCCTCTGGTGATTAGAAAATCCTGACCTATAAAAGCTGCCATATTCCAGCTGCTATACTTTTCCCAACCCTTCTTGTTCACAGGTGGGGAAGAAATCATGCGCCAAGGATGGACATGCGGCGGCCAACCTCTGCAGGATAGCAAATGGTGCTTACTATGCCTATGTCGACAATATCAATGGACCTGCCAGATTGGCTGGTGCCCTGACTTCCCAGGCCAACAACAGCCGTTACCCACTGTTGTAGACAATGGAGTTGTAAACGGAAACGGCATCAACGGCAATGGTGTCAACGGCAACGGTCTGAACGGCAACGGCATCAATGGAAACGGAAATGGCGCCCCAGTAGACCTGGAAATTCCGGACGTTATACCTGTAGCACCTGAGAACGGAGCAGCAGTAGATGAAAATGGTGCAGTCGTTCCTGAAGTACAAAACGTATTGAGATACAGACGCAGACGACCATTATATCGTCGCTATTCAGCACGGCGGTGGTGATCCAGATAGTCCTCGTATCTCTACACGGCAACTCATGTGTGTGGTGAGTTTCCGTGTGTGATATGACAGGATCACACTCACATGCGTTTCTGACTTTGTCACATACAAATATTACATATCAATGTAACCCTTGAAATAAATATTTTAGAGCATGATTTAATCCGAGATGTTATTTTATTATTTTTTATAATCCACAAATTGTATGATTCACATCCCTAACAATTCTGTGGCTTATGTTTTCATATATAAAGTTAATTTCTTTGAGTTCCACTACAAAGAGAAGCCACAATGAACAGTGGCAGTACGGTTGTTCTCGAAATTTAAGGCTTGGTGGAAGAAGATATTCCGCATTTGTAAATATCTGGGAAAATAAGAAAATAATAATTTGTTGTATATTTGATAGTGTAATACTTGCATAAGTTTGTTAAGAAAATGCTTCAAGCCTAGATGTGATGTTTTTGAGAAGTATGCCAGCGTGAGTCACTCTTCTTCAACAAAGTCCTTAATTGTTTAATCCGTATTATTAGTTTCGGAACAAACAAGTGACGTCAGAAGTGACGAGCTACGAAGGAATTAAACAATAACAAAACAAAAGATTTGTAATAACTTTACTATGCCCTATTGGCATCAGTCTCAAAAGAAACTCATCCTGGATACTGCAAATATCATACACTTGCCTAAATTGTAATGTTGTTGTGTTCCTGTAGCCTCAGATTCCATAACTTAGTAACCCGACGAGCACATATTGAGATAGTGGTGCGCCCGACCAGCAGAATAAAAAAAAATATTTTTTAAACATTTGTTTACGCAGCAGTCTCATAGAACTCAACGTTTTGCAGGTTGCGTAGCTGACACTAATAAAAAGTAATGTGGTGGCGACTAAACTGCAGTCATTTAGGCATTGAGGTCTTTTAGGTATTTACTCACTTTCTGGAGGGTCATCCTATTATCCGAATTTATTCACACTATACTAAAGCAAAGACACTTGGGCCTCAAAGTATTCTAACGTCCCACATAGCGGTTTCGCCGTTGTGCCATGTCGTGGAGAAACCGTCAAGACAGATACCCGTACATCGGCCTCGAGGTGACCAGAATGCATGTGGCCAACACACCAGAACCTGTATGAGTTCTGTGATCCAGTGGTGTCACATAGATACTGCAGGTTTACTTGGAAGAGAGAGTTTATGCTTAGTGGCTATACTCTATCCAGTCTAAGGTTTCAGCAGAAATAATAATTGCTAATGAAATAAATCGAAGCATTTAAATTTTATTTTGATTCCTCGCATTGTGAGTGTGCCTAATACAGTAACCTCATATTTTTCCCAATATTTCAAAAGAAATGCATGCTGTACAAAAATTTTATTATCATTTGCTTGCATGAATTAGCTGCAACCTCAGAATGGATGGAGTATAGACCATTCATCTCTCAACACGTCGATCATGGTTCAATTATAGGCCGGTCGATTCTGATTTTTCTATGAGTATATCCATTTATCCTTAACTTTTTTCCTTCCATTGTAGGGCTTCATTTCGCGCCATGCTTCATGATTCGGCAAACACTTACGGTGATCAGATCATTTGTTGGTTTAATATGGTGTATGATTACCTGGATTCGGTATACCTCACAGCTGAATTATTTACGTGGCTACAGACAAGTGTTTGTTAGTAGACCCCATGTTTGAAATAGAAACCATTTGTACGATCATCTGTTACACAAGAGACTGTAGTGAGCAATGTTAATCAGCCTATCGTGGCTGTTCAGTTGTAGCCAGCTGGCGATCCAGTTTTAGTTTCAGGTTGCGTCACTCTGTTTTCACGTAAATAGTAAATCTAAACAGGTGGTTCAATGGTAATAAGTTTAACTCACATCCAGGAATATCTGAGTTCGTTTCTTGGGTGCAGATTTTATTATTTTGGTTTTTCATGACATATTATGAAATTGCTCCAAGTAAATGCTGGTTTGATTGCTTAGTATATTCAACGAACGACTTCTCTCGTAGATGTAAAGTTATTTGGAACCATTTCTAGTTACCTCACTGTCAAATTAAATAGAAATGAACAGTACACATATATCTTATTCTGACATTGTGATAAGACATTTAGTAACTGAACAATGGTTAAAATCTGATTGGCAAATATGCTGATTACGAATAAAAAAGACATTTATTGACTTATGATTTTTTCGTATAGGTACGGTAATGTGTTTTCGGTTATGAAAGAGATCCTGCAGGAAGATATAGTTAGTAGTTATTATCTTAAGCCACTATAACAAAAAATCCAGTAGGAAAAGGTAGGCTTTCAACAGAATCGTATTCAGGAAATATCCACTTATAATCAATGGGTAAAGACATACAAAATTCGTGGTATTATTTGGTGACTGACTAGGCTACACTGCCCTGTTCAAATAGTGATATACTCTAAGATTTTACTGGCCACGAACCTCTATGTGACCGCTAGAGCCAGCGATTTTGGTGAAAATAAATTTGTTACAATGCCTTACGTGTACATCTGCAGCTCTGCTTAATTGTTATTAGTGGAGTGTTTTTTCAATTGGCGTCGTTCATTTGACTCTGCCAATCAGAAAATGATTACTGCAGCACAACAAGTATGGGATTAGCTGGTAGAATCCCATTATACTGACAGTTGAAACACTGAAAAAAAAAAAAAAAACATATTAGTCACTACAAAATATTGTCATAGTAATAGAACATATAAAATTTTTTTTGTAGTGACCACAGTTTTTTTAAAATGAAGTAGCCAATCACCGACTTCGAATCAGAGCTGAAGCTGTAAGGCGTTGAAACAAGTCGGTACGAAATTCCTTTCACCAAAAATAACTGGCTCTAGTGATCACTGCATAGGAGATTTGTTACTCTAGGTACCATTGAACATTTCATTACTGGCCAGTAGAATTTTACTTGCAAGACTGCAATATTGTCGGCCAAAGGCAAAAATAGTACAATTCTAAAGCCACCTGGAGTCGAATCTGCTGAAAGACAATAAAGCGAATTTCGCATGTCTCTACCAACAGGTTTTCATGGAAACCTGATGGACCAGTTTCTACAAAGTAAGTAAATGAGAAACCAATGGTAATAAGAGAATATTCATTGATTCGATGCACTCTAAGACCGCATTTATTATTGCAGTGTAAACATTGAAACCTCTTACGACCCTGGTTTCTTAGTATTGATAATATTGTCATTACCATTGCAATAAATAAAACTGATTGCTACTGTAGAAATCATGATCGATTGAAGCAATCTGTAAGGGTACTTGTGACATATTAACCTTAATCTCGTTTGAAATTAACACTTTATTTGATATGTCCCTCATTCTACAAAACAGAGCATTTCTGGACTTGTTGAGATTCTTACCACTGTTCAATTTCCTGTGCTGATTATCAATAAACTTTCTCGCAGGCATTAAATAAGCTTTATGGAGTTATGAATAAAATGAAACAGCAGTACTTTATACCCCAGAAAAAAAATTCTCAGAAACTGTACTTTATTTTGCACGCATAGTTTATCAAAGAGAATCTATATTTATATACACCAACAAATAATGATTACAATATCATTGACAGGAATCAGCCAATACAGCATTATGGGGCGACACACCTGCACACACACTTCAATAAGCGTGCAGTGTTAACCTATATTATTTTGTTGGTACTACTTATATCAAACTGAAACAGGTAGAGGTACAATACATTTGTCCATAAACAGAAATTGTGATGTTTGTAGGTGGTTTGTATGTGGTTTGTATGTGGTAGTTTCGATTTACGAGTAGGGACAGGAAAATTTCGCGAATTCAATGACTTGCAGGCTAGAATCCATTATACTATGCATACTCAAGCCCCGTATACTCGTGCATTGTTAGCTGTTCCACTGAGCAGCAGCTAGTTGACTAATGGCTGGGCGAGAGTATGGATATGATAATTGATTCTAACATGTAGGTTATCGAATTCGCGAAACTTTACTGTCTCTACTCATCAGGCGTAAATATTGAAAAGATGTGCACATCTGCTGTGCTTTGGATCTCGTTAGAAAGACGACGCGGCGAGGAACTAATATTCCTCTCGCTAAAATATGACACTACCCCTTAGAAAAACCTTGCTTTTCTAAAATAAACTAAACTCAAAAACTTCGACCGATCTAAAACTTAAACTACTAAAGAAATTCTAAGAATATCTTGTGTACACTTTAACGAAAATTAATTTAGGCAAACCTTTGGCTGTTGAAAGTTTATCTTATGAAAATCTCAAATAATTTTTAAAATTTTAAAATACTTAACATGATGTTAAAATACATCCCCTAACAATAATTTCTTAATGTAAGACTATAATAGCTCCCAGTTTATAAAATCAATGCGCGTTCGTGAATTAAACAATTTATACTTATAAACTATTTTAAATGTTCTCTGATGTCCTATGGAAGGACTCAAAACTTCCCCTTGTTAAATAACAGACGTTGCAGTAAAAACGTGGGATTTCTTCTAAAAAATTCCATGTCGTTATATTGTTACGTGATCAGTTTGAAACGACGCATGACTTAGACAGTAACCTTTAATACTATGGTGACATGACGTACTAATGGGTTGAAGAGATACTAACAGTATTGGCACTGTAGTATATAAGCAGTAAGCTTGCCACTTGATTAAATAAATCTTCTAGACCACTATTCAATGCTAAAATGGCGGCATATACCGTTAGTTCGAGAGATACGAAGATATATCGAATGCCGGACACATAAAAAAATTCTTGGTGCATAAACGTACACTAACGCACTTCTCAAAACCTACAGAATTTTAGGTCATTTGTAGTACTGCATGTAACAACCAATATAACTTCTGCCTCTTTTACCACACTTAACACTTGCGCTACTGTCCATTAAACCTGTGACAACATGACTGACTAAAATGGCGTCAAAGACCGGTTATCAGTTTTGAAATTTTTGCTCTGAATCAATTAGTATGATCTGATAATGTAATGACTATGGTTAAAAAAGTTATATGTGCCACAGAATAAACAATTATATCAAAAGCGATCTTCTTAGACTGCTCGCGTTCTCGGTCATCTGATTGTTTATGTTGGCCGCCGTGTTCTAATTTTCTAAGTTTAGGGTAAAACTTCAATCCAGATCAATTCAACTCGGAGTGAATTTATAGCGAACACGGACTGACGAAATGTGCTTATGGTAAATATTACAATCCAGTTTGAACTATAAACAAAAGCGAACTTGGATTCAACCTAAACTGAAAACGTATTAATGTGATCTATCGGCAAAAATACGAAGCAGGGAACAGATGACGAACAAAAATTATAGTTGTTCCAAATAAAACTTTTCCTCGCGAGATGTTCCACTTGTTTTGTTCCGTTTCGTTTTACAAATACTTGCCTTTAGGGTTTTCTATTTAATTATAGTTTTTATTTTCTGTTATTATTTAATCTAACCGCAACACTTTAAAACGTAATACGGTGGCAGCTTGGCCCTGCGCGTTTTCTTTTCAGTCCAGTCTATGTTTTCACTATAATCTCAACTCGTAATCTGTTTTTGTACAATATTGAGTGGTTGCGATGACTTTGCGTAGTAATTTTTTTTTTTCGTTTGAATTATAAAACATGTGTAATTTGTTAGCTACAAGCATAAACAAATGTTGTTAATCTGTTTTACTTTAAAGACAATTGAAAATAAACCTAGCAAGCCTACCCGTTGTCCAGCATTAAATTGTTCTCAAGAAAGTTAAGAAGAGAGTTTTTTTGTCATTTACGCTGGGTTCAGTAAGGTAAGTTGTTTCACTATTTGTATTAATATTGTGAAAATACCTTCGTGTGACCAACGTCTGTTAAGCCGTCTGCAATGAAATAAATATTCCAGGTTTTGGTTACATATCACTCACAAATTAAATGGCACTACATATTGTAAGTACTACCATATATAAATTACATCATAACTTCTGCAACTGTATTTTAAACACGCAAAAAATTGCTTTAATAGCACGGGAAAAATCATTACAGCATACGTAATGTTTATATCAAAACGCTGTTACAACATGGAGGACAACTCTAGCCAATCAGCGCCCGAGTTCGCCAATACTGAAGGAGCTGACACGCAATTTCGCTTTTATTTATTTTAATTTCGCAAAGATATGTGCTGGGAATTGTCACAAAACAAAAAATACATATGCAGACATACAAAGTACATTAATACACGATAACATGAGTAATATAATATACGAGTAACTCAAAATTTTAAGTACGTAAACAAGATTATAGTGTAGAAAATAGCTTATGGCACGGAACAATTTTCATCTATCCTGTAATATGTTTTATCAGTGAAATAGTTATTAAGTTTAGTATGGAAAATAGCTAACTTGTTAGGTTTGTAAATCTGCTGAAGTGTTTTGGGCAGTTGATTAATAATTTTTTAGCAGAGTTGTAAGGACAATGAGCGTATTTAATAGTGCGGCATGATAAGTAGTGAATATCTTCTGTACGTCTAATGTTATGTGAGTGAAATTCTTCATTTTTAGATACTTTATGTTGGTTAACCCA
Source organism: Medauroidea extradentata (assembly GCA_003012365.1). Classification (NCBI taxonomy): domain Eukaryota; kingdom Metazoa; phylum Arthropoda; class Insecta; order Phasmatodea; family Phasmatidae; genus Medauroidea; species Medauroidea extradentata. Next base: position 51,809 of record PNEQ01009285.1, on the reverse strand, counting down.
ATAAATTATAACAGTATAGATATATAAGAACGATAAAGTGAGGATTTTTAGCTTTTTGAAGCACGATGTACACGAATTTGGCTATTTTAATGGATGCTATGATACGCATATTCTTTTTTGGGGTCTTGAATACCTTCTGATGTCATTGTTTATTCCGTGTTTGTGCTTTGGAAGGAAGCTATGCTGATAAATATTATGTGTTGTTTTAAATGAGATGTTAAATTTATTTTTTTGTAGTATCAGTCATCCCCGGTGTTGTAATGAATGCACAGAACATATTTTCGGTCTTCCTGTGTCTGATGCGTGTGGAATTGGTTTCAATGATTTATCTGTGAACATCACCAGGAACCGCGTTGTTGTAAGTGAAATTAGTTACCTTACATAGAGCAAGACGGATTCACTTCTGGCAAAAAGGAAGGTATAAAAAAAGTGAGGCGAATAGAAAAAAACTGTTGAAAAGACTGATGTTGGTAATGTGGGAGGGATTATTGGTTTTCCTGGCAACAGACAAGCTTGATATTGATTCCTAAAGACAGTGGCGGTTGTCACAGTCGTCAAATCTCAGCTGTCACGATTTTTACAACCTTTTGTTTAGCTGGCAATGTTTGTTAATTTGTTTGAGTTAGATCATGCAACTGAATTTTAAAGCAGTTATCTTCAACCGAGTGAGCTGATTTTTTTACATACACGTTTAGTTTGGATGACAATGCATGATTAGTTAAGTGACGTCATTCTAAATCCAATATTGCAGACGGCCCAAGATGGCCGACTAGTTACTTTTTATGCACTCCCATGACATGGGTATCAAATGAAAGGGTTTGCTGAGAAGAATATGAATAAAATGACGTCCGCGTTCAGCTCGTCAAGGAGATGGTGTACAACTGCCCGGTTAAACAGTAAGACTTAGCGGGTCGTGTCTTAACAGTTACTAATATCGACCTACAACCTTCGCAAATTCTAGCGGTGGTGAAAAAAATCCTAAATAAAACCCGGAACTGTATTTCGTTAGGCACAAGTAAGCTTCAAGCTGAAATAAGTGGCGCATACCTCCAAACACCCAATTCAAAGTGAGGCTGCGCCGAGGACTGAGTGGCATCAGAGTGTATCAAACATGATGTGAACTTACCACCTCAGGGCACCGGGGCGAACCCTGTTGTATATTAGCTCTCGACCTTATAAACGAAAATCTGGGAGGGTCGACGGATATTTCGTCGGTACTTGTGGGAACAACATGGGAAAATAACCAAAAAATAAAAACATTATTAATAGTAATAAAATATTTTAAATAACAAGACTTTATTTATTAAAATGCTCTAAAAAGAAGAAAATTAGCATTAAATTAACTCAAATCCATCAATTTATTACATTACATTATTTATATGGTACAAGAGCTTGTCGCGAGATTTACCTGTTTAGATAATGTAACTTGATCTTGGCATGAGTAATTCTTAGAAATAAAATGTGTTTTTATAGGTAAGTATTGCGACAAGCTTTTATATAATATAAATTGTGAAATGAAATAAATTGATGGATTTTTTACTATTAATTTATTAGAGCACTGTACTTGAGCTCAGGTTGCTGCTGGGGTGGGAAGAGCAAGACTTCAACCCCATAGGTTAGGTTATGTGTGGTTAGGTTAGGTCATGTCAGCACAGGTTAGGTTAGTTTGGGTAATGTTATGTTGCGTTGAGTTAGGTGATGTTAATGATAGGTTATACTTCTAAGTCGGTATTCCCCCTGAACACTTCTGTATTGCATTATGGCACCCAGATAGACTATGGTTGTGTGAGATGCGAGGGAGAACACACATTACACAAATATCCTGAGTTAACTAGTGCTTCAATTGAAGAGCGACAAGCATTTATCAAGGACTGAGAGTTGTGCTTAAACTGTCTGGGAGGTGGACGTATAGTTTGACAGTGTACAACTTCAAGATGCAGACTGTGCTATAGATACAATCATACATTGCTGCATCGTAGCGATAACACAGGACACCCGTCACAGAACAGAGCTGAAACAGAAATGAACAAACATCATGTCGGGCCAACAGCATCATCACAACCAATGTAAGTATCAGCCATAGTAAACATTCTTGATAGGAAGGTTAGTTCATACCATTTCAAGTTATGCTTGATTCGGGTACCGAAGCAAGTTTTGTAACGAAAAACTATGTTCAAAAATTATGGTTGCAAAAGGAGCATTCACACGTTAGAATATCATAAAAACCAGTGGGTCGGAGTGTTTATGTGGTTCATCTAAGCATTAGGCCAACATTCAGTGAGGGCCCTCGTATACACTAAATGCATTGGTAACTTAAGCTCGCATAGTTTTCTCACATCGGCGCATCAAAGTCAAAATTTGCGTGTAAAGTAGTCATGCAAATAGCGAAAAGCAATTGACTAACGTAAATAAAAGTATTCACTGTTAACTAACATCCCATGAGCTACGTAATAAAACATTTAGAAATCAGCAACGTAATATCTTGAATTAAAAAAAATTTGAGAATACAGGATAAAAGTTATAAAATCAGCAAAAGCGAAACAAAAATACTTCACAGGGAGTTAGGTAATGTTTTATTACATAGCACATGACATGTTATTTTGCTGTGTGTTATGTCAGTCGAGAAGTCAGTTGGTTTTCACTACTTGCATGGCAGCGTAACATTTTGACTTTGAAGTACCAGTATGAGAAAACTATGAGACGCGGAATTATTTTGTAAGAGGAATATATACAGTACCAACCAAAAACATAGAGCCACCCATACATATAAGGTACACCAGTCCCGAATTCATAATATTGGTTGGAGCGACTCTGTAAATTTTTTTCTGAATGTAATTGCCATACGCTTTATGTTTGCTGTTTGTCCGGAAACGTACCATTTCCGTGTTACAGCCGTTACAGTGTGTCGGATGAGACGGTGTTGTTTTGAAACCGAATAGGCAGTATGACGTCAGCGGAGCAGCACGTCGAATGAAGTGCGACGTGAGGTACAGAATTAAGTGACGCTTGACTCATTACAGAAGAAAGTCTAATTTATTTGGTGCTGACACCAACGTAACAAAATAAACTTTTATTTATCAAATTTACACTTGTGTCAACAGTGGGAAAAATCCAATTTCTGTCACATGCCGTCAAGTGATCGTCTGCCGTCCTATCCGGATGTAAAACAACACCGGCAAATCCGACGCATTTTAATGGCTATAGCACGGAAACTGTACGTTCCCGGACTTGGCTTCCTATTCAAAATATTGTCTACTCAGTCCCCTCTACTAGCCCTTAAAGTTTCTAATATGAGTTTCCGAACACTCTGTACAGGAGTTGAAATTTGTACAATTCCTTCTTACCACCTACGCCCTTAGGTGAACCCTCTTTAAAATTTTCATATTTATAAGTTTAGGGGTTTGGGCTGTGATTTGGCGTCTCAGTCTATTCGTCTGTGAAGATATGTAATATTTTTAAAACATTGTATCGGATCAACGTACGAACCCCGATGTTGTATCGCTATAAAATTGTTATGCATGACTTTTGTAACTAAATTATTGCACTTTGAAATGTTTCACCTGATATTCAGAACAAATTATACCTTAAAAAATCAATTTAACAGTATTGAATTATAAATTAAAAGCGTCTTAAAGAAGAGTATTAAATGCAAACATCTTATGGTCTCGAACAATACGAATACTCATAAATTTAAACAGCACAGTGTGAATATTACAACAGGCCGCATCTCTACAAAGCCGGAATGAATTTCTAAATAACGCAATTGCTTTTCTTACTGCGGTCGAGAAGCTAGGTCGGTAAAAAGAAAAATAAATGCAATTTAACGCAATGAACGTTCCTCAGAAAGTCACATTACATGAAGTACTGCTATCCTTTGTCAGACCGTACAATCGATTAGCTTCGGTGTGTAAACCATTACTGTGTACGACTATATATTAACACCAGTGTTAGGCTACAGTCGTTGACATACTGCAGACTCTGGCACATATCAGGTAATACCTACGGTCTTTCATTGTACAGCGTGAGTATGTTGGCAAGACTGGTCTAATGTTTGGTGATCCTGGGACTCTGATCACGCCACTTGTATTTAGAGCGCTGGGTAGTCTCGTCTCAGTACTTGCCACTGAGTGAAACTACTAGACACGTCACACGGTTACCTTCTTGCTCTCTTAAAGTGCGTAGTAGATAAATAAACGCTAAAAACTTCAATTGATTTCTACGCTTTTTATGAAGACAATATGGATAAAATACTCAATGACAATCATAGATAATGTTACTTGCCAACATTATATGTGAATATTTATCCAAAATTACTAATTCGTTACGCGTGATTTCTTGCTCCGCAGTTAAATGCACGAGGTTCCAGCGTCAGAGTTTGTGCCTCAGAAGTTCGTGACACTAGAAACAATTTTGTTTAAAACGCTGGATATAACTATTGTCTAGGATTGATATTGTTTAATTTTCGCAAATCGGCTTCAAGAAACCTGCAGTTATGTATTAATACTTTTAGCGTTGAATTATGTGCCACGCTCTCTTAAACGTTTCTACAGCACCGTAACATTAACACACAATAACGTTAATTAATTTAATATATATTTTTACATGTTTGCTGCTGTTTATAAAATTTTAGTCGTACGTTTTTGCTCATAATGAGAACAGCGGAAATATTATTATGTATATATAATATGTAGAGTAAAGTTGCATTTAAATATCCTCAGTGGTTTGTACAATATTTGTATATGTATATTTAGTGTATTTGATGTAACACTCTACTGCTACCATGCAGTGTGCAACCAAATGTCGATAACGAGAAATCCATAGTAATATAATTTGTTATACGGGAAAACAGCACCATACACTGTAAAAAAAAGTGTGTAATTTTACATATATTATACGTTGCAGCAGTATTTCCACCAATACACGTGTATGTTTTTGTAGTTAAATAGTTTGAAAGTAAAAATTTCAATTGTATTTATAAATATACTATGCCACTGAATCACTAATTGAAAACAAGACTTGTTGCGAATTAAATATGATGGGAGATAAAAATGGATTGTCACTATTACAATAATTATTCATGAACAAGCGAAATAAAATGCACGAAGAAAGTATATTTTTACAGTTTACCATTGTAAATGTACAATCGCAAGAAGTAAACTTAGTAATTATTTAGGTTTCAATTATTTCATCAAAAAGCTGTTTTCATTTATATTCATTACAGAACTTTTAACGAACTTCCAGTCAACTAGAAATTTTTCGAGTTTTGCCGTGACTGTAACCTACTGCCTATGAATTCTAACTACAATAAGTGCAACATACGTTGTTGCATGCTGCCTATTTAATACTTTTAATTAAAATTTGTTGTTGACAAATAGTAATGTTTCAGAAATATGGCTAAAATGTTGTAAATAAATTACCCCTGAACTACTTTAATCACACAACTTGGACAGTTAACTCCACTCTCTGGCCACTGGGTTAAGTATTCTATAAACACTTGGGTTCTCTCACATTTGAAATCTAAAGCTGACTTTCTCCCTCTTCCATTTTGATTTTTAACTTTCATACTATCGTTGTACGGAACTCGTACTTTTATTTTACTAACTGGAAATATAATGTTACTAAACTGCAATTTAAAATACACTTAACGATTTGTATGGTATCGTTAACTATTGATACTTATGAAAATATTTTAAACCATACAGAAAATTCTTGGCACTAAGTCGCCTCATAATTGTAATAGTTGTCTTCCTTTAGCTGAATTGAGTTCAACCTTAATGCAAAAACTTGTTCATCCATGTTTATGCGCCTACACAAATGTTACTCACCCCTCAAAATCATGAGGTAATATACGCACATTGTAATTCGAACTTAAATATTAACGCCTGTAGTAATAAAGCTACATATTGAGGTTATTTATAACACATGCTTGAATATTTAAAGGTAGGATCAAAACGTTTTTAATATTATAATTTTTTACTTTGTTTACAAATTACGAAGTAGATTAAAAAACTCAAAAGGTATGTGCGGTTAAGTTTTCTCGTAAATATTATTTCATTTCTAAAGACGTAAACGTAAAAACATACACTTACTATAGATGTGAAATTACACAATAACTAAAATCTCACTGATATCATTGCGTTTAAACAATAACGGTCACATAAATACTACACCATTAGCATCAATAGATCTAGCAAATGATGGTTTAAACTAGACAGAAAGACAAATTATTCTACCTGTAAAGTTACTCCATAGAACTATGTAATTTAGGAGACAGAAATGACAGCGCGTTAATGTATATATACGCATACTGTGGTGTTTGGCGCAGTGGCTAGGGTACTCACTTCTTGACTATCCGGGTTCAACTACGTGTGTGGTCGGTTCCGCATTTAAGAATGTGAGAATCGTGCTGGATTATGCTCTGGTGGGCGGAGATCTCCAACCCCCCCCCCCACATTTAGACGCTGTTCCAAATCACTTCATGTCAACCCTCAACAGCGCTATACACGTAGACAACAATCTCTTCACTCTTTTCTGGATATTGTACGATGTCAAACAACGTTGTTGTTTTTTAGAATCTTACAGAGGAATGTAAAATTGCTATTCTAAACTTTATTATGCTTTATACTTTACCACTTCCTGTTTTACGCTATTGGATGGTAAATTCAATTTTACGCTGCTGATGTGTGATTGCAGATTTACGCTCCTCGTGAGTAATTTCTGTTTTAAGCTGTGCTGGCGGGTAATTTCTGTTTTACACTGCTGGTAGGTGGTTTCAGTTTTGTACTGCTGGTGGGCAATTGCAATTTTACACTGCTGAAGGGTAGTTTCAGTTTTATGCTGCTGGCGGTAAATTTAAGTTTTATGCTGTTGGCAGTAAATTTAAGTTTTATGCTGTTGGCAGTAAATTTAAGTTTTATGCTGTTGGCAGTAAATTTAAGTTTTATGCTGTTGGCAGTAAATTTAAGTTTTATGCTGCTGGCGTGTAGTTTTAGTTTTATGCTGCTGGCGTGTAGTTTCAGTTTTATGCTGCTTGTGGGTAATTTCAGTTTTATGCTGCTTTTGATGGTAATTTCTGTTTTATGCGGCTGGTGGGTGACATAATGTAGTTAATTTGAAAATAAACAGCACTACGTAAAAACTTATAAGTAAGATGAAATATATACCTGAGAATAGAAATATTTTGCATGAAGATAGAAATCATATCTACATGAAATAAAGGAAAACAAATTAAATTGTTTTCCTCATGCCGGTAGTAGGTTTTATTAGAACCTGGTTCTAGGCGGCTATATTAGGTCACACGCTTTGCCTACTTCAGGAGTGAGTTATCCAAATTTTTACTGCTTTAATTAATTTTAATATTTGCACGAAACATGGTTTCTTTTGTAGACATACATTATGACACTGCTTTACATATATGAACATTTTTTAGCTTTTTTTGTTTTATGTAATGACTTCAATATCCAAATTTGTATAAAATTGTTTTATAAAACAAAGGAAAACCAATTAACTTTGAGAAAAAAATGAATACAGAAGAGCAGTGTCATTAGCTATGTCAAGACATGTTTAAAGCAACATTGAATATTGTTTGTATTAAATATTATGCTGAATTAAATTTAATAATTTCCTTTTTTTTCAGATTTTAAACATTACAAAATTGTTTTCATAAATGTCTTAACGATGATGTTCTTCAGTGCGAATTGTTTCATTTATGTAAGTTACATGGTTTTCCTCTCTTGTATATTACAATCGTATGCAAATTTGAGCTTTAACGTAGGCCTACAGTTATTCAAAAACTACGATAGATTAGTGATCCAATTTTTTAATATATTTTAAACGAACGTTGAGGTGATCTTTGAAAGAACTGTGCAATGTGAGTGCACGACTAGATTTAGTTTCTTGGGCATACTCCATTGCAAAATGAATGACTGTCAATACTCTGCTTATTTATAGTTTTTCTGTTATTTGTTTAGTTTTCTTTGACAGTCATTCATTTTGCAACGGATTATTTCCAAAAAACTGAATCCAGTCAACGTTGAGGTATCTTTCAAATCACCAACTGTTTTTCATGTTATAATACCTTCAAGAAATACGTATCTAATACTTTTTCATGAGTGTACATATTAAGTTTCACACCCACTGCTGAAAATATATTCCATTGGCTTTTATTCTTTACTGAATGAGCCAGCCTCCGTAACGCTGTTGGTAGCATGCCGGCCTACGGTGTGAGAAGCCCTGGATTCGAATCCTGGTTCGGGCATGGATGTTTGTGTCGTTTTCATAGGTTTAGTTAGTTTGTAAGACGTCCCTCACTAAGTCTGTAAAGTAAATAAAATCTGGAGATGTTAATAAACCCTCTAAAACTGAATGAATGAAGTGCGCAACTTAACTCTCGCTTTTACCATACCAACCATGTGATAAACTATTGACACTGATTTTTTAATTGAACAGCTATCGTTTACACCACAAAATTAAACGGTCTGTTATCAATTCCAAATACTTGTTTTCTGCAAATGTTTTTAAGAATACTTGCGAACCATTTTTAAATTTGTGTAGCATTATAGTATCTACAGCTACCGAACATCAAGCGGAAGTTCAATGGAGTTTTGATACATCTTCATATAAAAGCATAGTCGTACATTCTGTCGCATAAAAACAGTTTATCGTCAGAGTTTTCTTACGCAGTAATTTTCGATATAAAATTTTGATGCTCATTCTTTTTTATGCAGATGTTAGGACCACGGTCGTAGAAGAACAGGTCTGGACACTCGCCTATCTAACAATATATTTTTCCTGACCCCCTTGTTGTTTGGCTGTACTTCGTCAAGTTACCGAGAATGTCGTACTTTTTGGTGCTGTTTTCCGGGCGGTCGGACTCGAACTCCGTCCACTTTTTTTCATTGTTAAATTTATAAAGTAAATAAAGATTGCTGGAGCCTTTTCTTAAATTTGTGTGCGAAGAAAGTATTTCATAAATTGATAAAAAAATATGTTTTGATAAATTGTTTCTCTCAGCGGAAAGGAAGTGGGCGGAGTTTAGTCCGACCGCCGTAACATCAGCGCCAATAAAAGACAATATTCTAGGTAACTTGGTGAACTACAGCCAAACAACAAGGGGGTCAAGTTTCCAGGTGAGTGTCCAGACCTGTTCTTCTACGGCCGTGGTTAGGACACTTACATCTTGCTCCTAGATATCTACGAAGGGGACCGATATTTATGCTAGTATACCTGATACAGTGTTTAAGTTAGTGTGTGTGTGCAGTACGTGAGATTGTATATTGAAGAGTGCATAGTTGTATAATTGTTGTACTATATTGTTATAGAACCATGAAGCTACTGATAGCAGTCATGATAGCCCTGCTGGTCGCCGTGCAGGCACAGCCGCGCCAGTATTGGAACTTCAACGTTTTGGTACACCTGAGACCCAGATTTCCACCATTAATTCGTACGTTATGCTCCAGTTCTGTAAATACCTCATGATCACATGTGCACTTTAAAAGTCTGCCAATGTTTATGCAACACATCCCAGTCCGCTATAACTGACAGCCAAAAGCATGAAGTAAATATTTTTAATGCCCAGACCCGTGTTTCAAGTCAGATGCTTGGAGGTATAGACATACCGAAGGAAAATGAACTGGGAACAATTCGTCCACATTTATGTATAACACATTTTCATAAGCGTCAATAAATAACGATACTAAATAGACTGAAGACACTTGGAGAGCGCCTGACGTCAAGGTGTTGAGTGAAGTCTGGGATAACTAGAAGTATGTAAGCAATGCTAGAGTTGGGATAATTGTGGAAAGTCTGTAACGAAGCTCAGTGTATATTTCTTTCTGAGTTATACATACATCCGGTTAGCACATTGTGAAGTACAGCAGTCTGAAAATGTAGTTTTTAGCTATGTCGGAGGGTTCAAATTCAGTGTTTTTTATGAGCACAGTGTCTCAACGAGATTCCGTCCAAGTAAGAATTTGTTTTCGTTTTGAACGTTTATACAATGAGACTATAAGGAATTGTTTCGTAAGAAAAAGTTTTTTTCGTACACACTACAGCGCATTTGACGCGCGTAGTATATTGCGTTATTAATGTATACAAAATATAACTTGAGTAAGTTTTACCCCTGGCCAAATTTTCACCTGAGTGTTTTCTTCGGGGTGAACGGTTGTTAGCAGATGAAAATCGCAATTTGGGGAGCAACAAGCGTAAACAGTACACACAATGAAAACCACAAGCTTGTAAAAATGAATGCAACGTGTTGAAATATCATAGGAACAAGATATAAACGAATTCGTGGGTTCAGTTATGTGACTACTAGATAACTTAATGTTCCCAAGTTTAAGTTATATGCATATGTGTACACCACCCTTATGACTGTTCCTACTGATACATGTGTTTGTATATACATATATATATATATATATATATATATATATATATATATATATATATATATGTATACTGTAGTTATAAATGTGTCAGGAGTATCGTTGGAATACGAAACTGAATTTAATCAGATAAGTATGTGTTTTACAAAAGAAGTTTTCAATGATTCATTAAGCTATCTCCAACTACCAAATTATATAGTTTTAGTATCAAACCAGCGATATGAAATATTAATAAAATTAATTGCAACGAAAGTGCTGTGAATATCATATTTTGTAAAATGTTTAACATGTTTAATTTTTTTTTTATTCCACCGCATTAAAACCCTGAACAACATCAACGGCGTTCATCAAATTCTTGGTGATAGGTAAAACCTTGTCTTGTGAATGAGAAACCTAATGAATTACAGCTTGTAAGCTTTTGCAAAACGATTTTGACCACAGGTGGGGGAGAAATCATACGCCGAGGCTGGACATGCGGTGGTCAACCTCTACCCAATAACAAATGGTGCTCACTATGCCAATGTCAGCAATCTCACTGGACCTGCCAGATTGGCTGGTGCCCTGACTTCCCAGGCCAACAACAGCCGTTACCCATTGATGTAGACAATGGAGTTGTAAACGGCAACGGCATCAACGGCAATGGGGTCAACGGCAACGGTCTCAACGGCAACGGAGTCAATGGCAACGGTCTCAACGGCAACGGAGTCAATGGCAACGGCATCAATGGCAATGGCATCAACGGCAACGGCATCAATGGCAACGGCATCAACGGCAACGGTCTTAACGGTAACGGAAATGGGGCCCCATTAGAACCTCTGGAAACCCCGGAAGTAATACCCGTTGCACCTGAGAACGGAGCAGCAGTAGATGAAAATGGTGCAGTGGTTCCTGAAGTACAAAACGTATTGAGATATAGACGCAGACGACCGTACTATCGTCGCTATTCAGCACGGCGGTGGTGATCCAGATAGTCCTCATATCTCTACACGGTAACTCATGTGTGTGGTGAGCTGCCGTGTGTGATCTGACAGGATCACACTCACATGCGATTCTGATATTCCTGTTGGCATTTATTATCTATCAATTTAACCTTCGAAATAAATGTTTCAGTTCAAAACATATGTGGGAAGTTATTTTATTTTTTTAATAATCCGCAAATTGTTCGATTAACATTCCTCACAATTCTGTGCTTTACATTTTCAAATTTATGGTTAATGCATTTGAATCTCGCCACTTAGAGAAACCACAATGAACAGTAGCAGTGATATGTCTACTGCTGCACTTAAAATTTAAAGGCTTTGAGGAAGAAGATAGTCCGCATTCGTAAACATCTGTGAAAATAAAGGCAATAACGGTTGTTCGTTTCTTGATAATAAATTGTTTGGTCATATTTGTTAAGAAAAGGCTCCTAGTCTTGATAGTTCAACAAGGCTTGAAATTTTCTTTATAATAAATACATTTTTACTTATTTATTATTAATGAGAGGTAAAGCAATGTGAAACAGACTCTCCTATAACAAAATGTTACAATTGTTCAATCCACATTTTCAATCTCAGAAGAAATAAAAGATGTCTGCAGTGACATGCAACAATGGAAGTAAGCAATAAAAAAACCAAATCTTTGCAATATCTTCACTACAGCATCTCCAACCATTGATACCATTTCCAAAAGAGACTACTTCTATGTACTGCAGATATCATACACTTGCCTATGTTTTAACTTTGTTGGTCCCCTTTCACCGTAAATAACATATGAGTAGTTCAGTTCCAAAACTCGCCTTGTCGACTTCCACTGGAACAGAGCAAATCGAGAAAAACTGATATGCAAACATGGACAGACGTTACCAACACAGGGTAGTTACTAATAATTTCAAAAATTGATCTCAAATATGTTCCTTGAGATCTTTGAAACGTAACTGTAACCAGAAATATTAAATAAAATAATATATATTCGCCATGAAGACTTTTGGAACAATACCTTGGACAAGGAGAGTTTTGGAACATTGCATAATACAAAATGAATTGTTTTTAACTGTGACACACACTGTCATTCATGTCATGTTTTATTATGATACAAAATTTATTATTTAACACAACACTAAATTATTTCAAACTAATATTCGCGTGCTATAGTTACAGAAGTCTTTCTTATAATTTTCTCAATATTGTCACCTACAAAACATTTTGAACTATTTCATTACATTATACTCTCAAATCTTCATCCACCACGGTTCATCATCATCCTCTTCATGCACAGTTGTGAATTCTCCGGCAAGAACATCTCTATAAAATGCCAAATTTGCATTCTCCTTCCATTCAGGGCCATAGTGCTTCGACAGTATAGCTTATTCACATCATTGGCTTTGGCAGTGTGTGGATCAAGTCCTAGCGGAACTATTCTTGGGTTTATTTGCAGAAAACACTTGCCACGTCTGCAGATACCTGTACTTTCGATAAGGTCAATTCGATAATTGGGTTCCCCTAGAATGAGAACTTTGCCTTCTTTTGATTTTTTCAAAATGAACCACTTCGTTTTACAAAATTTGAAGCGCCATGAACTTGTAGGACGCACAAATTCTGTAGTAGCTGATTTCCAATCGTAGAAAGCAAAACCAGCATTACCGGGCCTGACAACAGTTCCGAACTCTCCAAATACATCAAATGTATTCTTGGGGTGACACTACTACTTCCATTGCTTCAACCCTCTTCTCAATACGACTTAAAACACGGTCTGCAGGAAGGAATGAGTGTCCAGGTACTGGAAAAATTATGTGTACTTCCTTGATGTGTTGTGGTACTTCACACTTTAACCATTTTGATACCATACCTATCATAGTGCTATTTTTGTTTTGGCCCCCGAAGCCATCAGCTAAATGCTTTGCAGTTGTTATGGTGGTATCCATGACAGTGTTCTGCAAGCGGTGGTAATTACATGATGAAGTTTCGTCAGAGCTTTTATGAGTATCAAGTTCTCTCCATGTGCAAATAAACGTGTTAGTGGTGTTATGTTCTGTTTTAGACGATCCTCGACACACTGTGAAATTATACACACAGAATTGGCTGCTATAATAGGCACTGTGATCTGGTACCTTTGGCAGTACCACATTCTTTTGGTAATCAAAAGAACAGGTAATGGCATTGTCATGATTTTCTTTAAGCAATACACAGAAAGCTTTCGAACGGCGTTTGTGAACCCTTTATTCGACTCTCAACACTTGTTTCACATTCACATTGTTCTCGGATTTCATTTTACCTACAAGTTCAATACAGCGAGAGCAGTTATCTGTAGCTGGACTACACATGCTGATATTGTAATCATGGTTTTGAAGAAGTCATATTTGACTCTTAAAAGACTATCGTCAGTAGTATTATTGTACATCCTCCACAATAACTTAATTGACAATTCACTTGGAAAATATTGTTTCTTAGAACGTTCCCTACAATAGCGGGACTCGAGGGGCTAAAATGACTCTATAAAGGCTCGAACATGTTGTCTCCGCGCGGTGTAATGATTAGTTCGACGGTCCCCTCCGCGAATTTATTTAGGGGAAGTACCTTTATGCAACTGTTCTTTACAAAGGCGCTGAACTCTGAATTTGGAGACACCTAATGTATCAAGAAACACTTTCTGGCATACGTGTACCAAAACGCGCCCTGAAGCCTGGCTAAATCGTGGCATGTAACGTGTCATAGTGACAGTTTTCCTTGACCCATATTGAGTTCTTGGACGACTTCTTTTGGGAAAATTATTTATGACATACCTTAAGATGTAATGTTCATGTGTTATCTTGTCACTGGCAGCATGGAAATTCTTGTGGGAGTACGAATATCTTGCGTGCTTAATGATCTTTGAAAGAAATGGGAAATGGGAGTGCATGACTGGATTTAGCTGCTTGGACATACTCCATTGCAAATGAATGACTGTCAACGAAAACTAAACAAATAATATAAAACCATAAATAAGCAGAGTATGCTTTAGTCAGCAAGATACATACACAACATGAAATACCAAAATGGAATCGGGTCAAATAAAACAAGGGACACACAGATAATACATGAAAATAATAACAAATAAAAAAAAAAAAAAAAAACAAGTAACGTTCGACACAACGATGTGTCACACTCGTGTTCCTGAACCCCGTGTGTCTACCTGTTGACGGGAACAGATTCCAGTTCCCGAAACGTCGTAACACTGTCTGTCTGGAAAACTACTGTGTTTTGTTTCGTCTCTTCGTTGTGTTGTTTGTCTTTTCTGTTTGTGTCTGATATCTGTTGTGGTTTGTTTCGTCTCTTCGTAGTATCGTTTTGTTTATTTTTCTGTCCGTGTCTGTTATCTACTGTGTTTTTTTGTTTCGTCTAATCATTGTATGAAACAGAAAAATTGATGAGTTGTTCTTTGTGCCTGGTAGTGTGGCTACTTTGGTCAGCTGCTTGAAAATTCGTGTCCTTACTATAAACTCGAAGCTGTAAATGCGTTTATGTAGATTTTGTTAGTTATAGAAGATCCTGTACATTTTACGAAAGCCTACTACAGAACACGTGTCGTATGTCGTGCCATAAGACATGCGGAGAGTAAAAATCTAACATTACAACAACAAAACAAATAATGTAAAATTGCACGTTGCGCCCCAAGGCTTTCGTCTTACTATTCTTATGTTTGTGAAGCGTGCAGGTATCTCTATGGATACAAACGCATATACATATCGCTTAAAATAGTACAGTGGTTGTGGCCGGTCTCTCGAGTGATATCAGTTCGTAGTTAATGCAGCTCATCAAGACAGGAAAATGGAGGGCAGCAGGGTTGTTGAGTATCTGTTTGTTACGACTTTTTTTAGTTTGCACTAAAACTACCTCTCTCCTTCCCACAGCACACTTCACACGCTTTCCCTAGCACTCAACCTTGGTGTGTGTAGGCCCACAAGTCAGGATTTGGCTAAGGGCGTAAGGATGTATGACGACAGTGTACCGTCATCTGGGCCAAAGTTGAACTTCGTTTATATTTCGTCCGTGTAATTTCCGGATCCCCATTGTGTTGCGGAATATTTTATTTTCCTCTGTACCCTCTTCCACTCTGGCAAGATATTTTCTGAGCAACGTGTAGGACCTTAGGAAGTTTCAATCAAGGTCTCTTCCACTCTGGCAAGATATTTTCTGAGCAACGTGTAGATCCTGAGGAAGTTTCAATTAAGGTCTAGACTTTTCACTTGCGAGAATATTTTGTCTACCACATGTTTTACGCCACTTGTCTACCACAGGCCGCAGCCACTTAGTGGCCAGGTCACGGACATCTCAGCACGGAGATCCTGGTTCGATTACCGGAGGATTCATACCTTCCCTCTTATACACTACTGACTTGAGTGTGTGGCTGCTTCTCCTAGTCTAATGTTTCCACAGACAACTCAGCGTTGTGTATAGTCATAACTTTGCACAGCACAACGTGGAACACTACACGCTATGCTGCTGATAGACATTGTATTTGTATAGAGGTGAGATATTTCTTTTCACATTGTTATAACACAGCAATCCGGTTTCAAATTCTTGAGGCGTCGCCTTCAATTTTCACGTAAATAGTAAATCGAAAGAAGTGTGAAAGAGGTGTTAGAACAGGCAATGGCCCGTTTCCCTCCCAATGGACGATTTGAGGTGCACGCCCTCTGACGTCACACTGCAGGGGAAACAAAGCTCGTTTACAAAGATACTGATTTGTTGGTTGGTCTTGGCAGAAACCAAACATTTTTGCACTCATAGGCGTGCACGAAAGAATAAATATATTAGTTCATTTCATGGTTAAGATATGCAAGTACATAAGATCAATGTTTACATGAAGCGGCAAATTCCAAACAAACAATACATTTTCTTTACATACATCTCATCCGGAACATGAGAAGCCAAATGCCTATTCTGTGCCTGTATGAAGGTTATGTTCGTTTGCGGTATCCATGGCGGTAGGAATTGTATCCCAGACTAGTGCTGCACCTAATTTCAAGTTGTTCATTGTAAAGATGTAAGGGACTGTCACTAGTTACGTCGCTGTTAACGGGATGTAGGTATAGTCCACTTAAATATAAAAAAAAGTAAACATTTACCGTTCACTAATATTGTGTTCAAGTTATTGAACTAAGATTAAAATAAAAACATATATATGATTAGGAAATATACTGATCGCAATTGTAGGAGACATTATATATGATTATTGCCGTGTAGATACGGATAGTCAATTTGATGTGATGGGCACTATCCTAAAGGAAGATAAATTATGATTTTTCTTTTTATTTTGTGGTTTGACATAAATTTTTCGGCTTTATTTTCGTATTTATTAAGTAACTGTGTTACTTTATTCAATTTAAATGTATATAGGTAAAAGAAGGTTTGTAAAATAAAAATGTGCTATGGTCATTAAAATATTTACAATATCTTTCCTAGTAGTGGGTGCATAAGATAAACTTCGAATAATTTTCTTAAAATGTGTTTTCTATCAGCTTCATTAATATTTTCTGCGACGTAGTATGTGTAAAAGATATTGGCTTTGTACATTAATAATTGTGTTTATAATGCTCTATAAGGGCTATTAAGAACTTGAGAGGGAACCTTATACAAACACATCAACAAACAGAAAGCACACTAGCAAAATACAACACAATAACATGAGAACACGTAGAGAATATCTTCGCCACAGTAATACTTAAATAACTCCAAACAATAATACTACAAAAATAATAAAAGGTAAAGTGAGGATCCGTTTCAAGCTGAGAAAGTGATGGGGTTGACCTTCTTTAACTTAGGCCAAATTGAACACGTAGAAATACAATAACAGCTATCCAAAAACAGAAATTGAGATGTTTGTAGGTAGAAATCTCTGAATGTGTACTATAGTTTGTAACTGGTAGTTTCGACTTAAAGGTGTTCAAGTGGGGAAAAAATTCAATTTTGTTTGTATGAAATAGTATCAGTTTTATAGACGTTACTTAGAAGTATAGTTTCCTGTAGCGAATAAAAAAGCACAGCCAGTTTTTCCATAGCGGCACTTTAAAGTCAAATATTGCATATTTTTACTTCATACAAATCTTGAAAACTTATAAACAATATGAAATGAAATAATTCACATAGTAACGTATGTACAAACCCACCACACAATTTTTTTTTAAAAATCTAAAATTTGCTTGTTTTTTTTTTGTAACGTTTACAATTTTCTTAATACAAAAAATTTTAAAGTGAGATTTTATATGCTTCAAGTTGTAGACTGCGACATGTATTTTTGATGTGATTTGTTCCATTTCATTACGTTTACTGGTTTTCAAGTCTGTTACGAAGTAATATTTTGAAAATTTTGACTTAGAAATTACATTATGGGAAAACTATATCAACTAATTGTTTTTCGTAAGAGAAAAAATGCACTATTAAGAAATGTCTATAAAATTGAACATATGCCTTATAAATATAAAATTTTAATTTTTCACCGCCTAAAGGGGCCGCGGTGGCCGAATGGTTAGGCCATTCGCCTCCCACCAAGGCGATTTGGGTTCGATTCCGGGCGGGGTCGGTCCTCGGATTTTCGCATATGGGATTCCGTTGGTCGGTGGGTTTTCTCGGGATATTCCGTTTTCCCCGCCCTTTCGTTCCGGTGTTGCTCCATACTCACCGCATGTCAGCCCTCACCAGCGCCAAGGACCTCTATGTTACGTGCTGAACAAATTCTCTCACTCACTCGCTCACTCCTTGAACGCCCTAAACAGGTGTAAGTATTGAACAGATGAGCACATATGCTGTAGTTATTAGATAGTCTTTAAACTTTACCCCTCGCTTTAGTGGATGAAGTTGATTTGATTTGTAGTAAATCTGATGCTGAAATGTCTAAAGTATTGTTATTTTAATTTCGATACAGTCCTTAAAATTTTTCCGAACATTTGTTTAATTATGTTAGACTAATTTTTGTTATAACAGTTAACATATTTTAGTTTTATAATGTGTAATCTCAAGAAAATAAACTCAAATACCATACATTATTGTTAATGCATATTTTGTATTCATTTATCACAAATTGAAACAATTATTTGGAACTTATAGAAAAGTCATCAAAATACTAAGTTTTGTACGGCAATAATAAAATAAGATACGACCTAGTGCTTGTACACAGACAGAAACCAAAGCGCATAGTAAAAACGTAAATATAAACAGTGCTGTTTAGTTGTAAACCTATTATTCTTTGACAACCAATGATGTTTCATTTGTAGATGTCTATAGACCGGACATTTTTGCGGGTTTGCTTACCTATACAAACGGTAGATAGAAGCTGCTTACTGGCTGCTCGCTCGCAAAGTGATACAGCAAGATTGAACTTGCATTTAGCTATTTGATTATTTTTGGTTCAGCGTCATCAGAGCAGTCAAGGGTCAATTACGGAAGTGACAGGAACCTGTATTTGTTTGCATTATGACCTGCGCTTAAAATAAAACGTGAAATTTTCAGGTCTCTATTCACGTCTTCAGCTGCTGCATTGTTCTCTGAGCTTGCAGACAACCTGTGAGACACATAATCACTGCGGGTTGCCATACACGGAGACGAGCTGGCGCAACAATCGGCATGCTTATATCAATTAGCCCCAGGAGAGAATAAATATGAATATACATTTCAGTACCGACGGCGCGTCGTTTCAGCAGGACGTTGATGCAGTACAAGATAAGTTGTCGTCAAGCTGTGAGGAGAAGCTACAGTCCCTTCTAGCCTGGCTTGAGAGTGGGTTGAAATGCACGTGTATCTGCGACCATATGAGAAGCAAGCTTTCAAAACCAGACATATCGACAGAATTAACAAAATGAGCTAGACATAAATATTATGTTAATGAGTTACAAACAAGTATGTAGACATATTTAATTAAAATTACATGGCACTCTCAATATCTGTGTTTACATTCAGAATCGGACACATACATACTGTAATTATAAACTATTAACAAGGATACAACACTTGGTACCTTTTGGAAGATGCTGTATTAATGAAAACGGTCAATTTAAACTTAAATATATTGAAAGTCAGACGTGTTCGCAATGTTAATTTCAAACTACACTTGGCTTAATTTTTCTTTAATAAAGGACATGTGAAATAATCACATAATATGTCTTATTAGTCACCTTAATTTGACGGTATAATGAACAAAAGTAAATCTGTTGTATTTATTTCTGTTTTTCTTGTAACACTTTACACAGTGAACATGTCTTTCTTTGAAAGTTTGTTCATCAAACGAAGATTGAAATGTATTATGCAGTACACCAAGAAATATCACGACAAGATCACTACAGTATGGTATTTGGAGTAGTCACGTACTCATAAGTTAAACACTGAGTTGCAGATCTAGTCACAAGGAAGCTGTGCGATGGGTAACAAATATTTCCTGGCTAAAATACTACCCTCCCGTTAAAAGAAACTGCTTATCTAAAACACGTTAAACTCAATACTTACACATGCCTAACACATCAAGTACCAAAGAAACTCTCAGATTATCCAAAATAAATTTTAATGAAACACTGTTAATTTTTCGGCATACCTTCATCTGTACAAAATGTAGCTTTTTAAAATTCTTAGAGCACAATTTAAATAATACAGTACCTAACATGTTGATATAGTTATTTCCTTAACTGTAATTTACTTATATCAAATTATTACATCCTGTGGTGGTAGCCAGGTAGGGTATAAGTTGCGGAGAACTGTACAGGGTTGTGCGCTAGTTGACGCTGTATCCACTGATACCCTGGTCTGTAGGTACCGCTTATTACTGACTGCTCACAACACAATCAGTAGTCAGTATATATTTCATAGTCACTGGTATACAGCGGCGCGTGCACACGAGTGTACAGTTCTCGGCAACTATTGCCCTACCTATCAACAACCCTCGAACCATCATTGATTACAGCTCTCATTTTATAAAAGTTATGCATGTGTAGTAATAAAATTTATGTTTACAAATTAATTAAAATTTTCTCTGATGGACAGTGGAAGGGCTAAAATCTTCCTCTTGTGACATTACAGTCGCTTCAGTAAAATCATGGGATTTAGTAACTTAATTTACACCCCTTCCCCTAAAAATTTCCATGTCGTAATATTGTTAAGTGATCAGTTTGAAACAACGTTTGTCGTAGACAGTAACATTTAAGACTATGGTGACATCACTTACTTAGAGGTAAGTAAATGTTGAATAGTCACCATCAAATGTCACACTGTAGTATATCAGCACTAAGCTTGCCAACTGAAAACAAACATATTCTAGAGCTCTATTCCGTGCTTAACATGCCGGCGAACCCATGGTATCAAATTCCGGACACATTAAAAAAATCGTGGTTCATAAAGTCAAACTAACGCAATGTTCAATAACTACAGGATGTTCTGTCGTTTGTAGTACAACATCGTCTGTTACCATGTTTACACTGATGCGGCTGTCCACTAAACCTTTGACGACATGAATGAATGAAAATGGCGTCAAGGACATAGTATAAGCTGTTTGAAAGTTGTGTACTGAATCAATTAATTAGAACTAATAATGCCGTTATTACTAATTACTGCTGATAAACCAAACAGTACGTTTGAAATAAGATGATAGAATATGGTCAAGTGAAGTGTGGTGAGGGGGTTTTACGGCGCTTTAAAAACGAGGACTTAAGAGCTGATGAGGGTGAAGCGACCTGAAGGGACAGGACATCAATGCAAAATCCGGAATTCCAACCCAGGATCTACCGCATCGTAGACCAGTGCCTAACCGACTACTCTATGGAGGCCAACTACATATGTTCATGTACACTATGTGTAAAGTGCCTTAGGAAATGAACATGTATTACAGATGGCAAATTTGTGATATTTTTTCTTAAAATTATACTTAAAAATCAAAACAAACATATATTTTCTTTATTAAAACTAACAAAGGGCAACCTTCTGAAGTTCTTTCTTGCCAACTTTGCCGAAAGTAATTAAAACACAGTGATACATTAAAAATAATATTAGGGTTTTCTTTGATGTTCACGTCCAGTTTTGTCGCAAACCTTGTTTTTGTTACTTCTGTTTCCTTATCATTTGGGGGCCGCGGTGGCCGAGTGGTCAGACCATTCGCCTCCCACCAAGGCGATCAGGGCTCGATTCCCGGCGGGGTCGGTCCCCGGATTTTCGCATGTGGGAGTCGTGCCGGACGATGCCGTTGGTCGACGGGTTTTCTCGAGGATCTCCCGTTTCCCCCGCCCTTTCATTCCGGCGCCACTCCATATTCACATCATGTCACCCCCACCAGCGCTAAAGACCTCGATGTTAAGCGCTGACCAAAATCACTCACTCACTTATCTTTTTGTTTGACTTTTCTAACTTACGGAAATTTTTTAACACACGGGATTGTTTTATGTTAGTATTTGTTGATAACAGGTGATTCTTGTTTCAGATGTGGTTCTTAAAACACTTTTGTGTTAAATTTTTTTTGTGAGTTTTCATCGTCTTAGTTACAATTGCTTGCAAATTCCGTACGTTGGTTCGTTAATATGTGTATATAAACTGAATTTGTTGCTTTCAGCAACTAACCACGCCACCTCAAATGTTAATATTCTATGGTTTACGACATAAATGTGACAAGAGAGATTACATTGCCATTTGTTTACTTTGTGATAGTTTGTTTTCTTTGTCAGAAAAATGGAGTCGGTTCTGCTACATATAAAAGTCAATTTCCATAAACAAATCACGTTAATTCCTGTAAAACTTTACACGCTTGTATGATATTTATTATATTCAATTGTTTTCTCGATAAACTGTGTACAGTTTTATAAAGTTTTCTTCGTAGTTCTAGTAAGCGTACAATGTTTAGATCTTGGGAAAAATCTAATAAGTCAAGTTGGTACGGTATATAATAGTAAACCAGGAAAAAATCTACTAATTTATTTACGTTACACGTGGAATAACACTACATATTTATACTAAACTTACTTTTGTAACTTTGGCTGTGAACGAATTTACCAAAAAACTGATTTCGAAAACAATGAGTTGGAAATTTAATATTTACAAGAATTTCGTTCGATTTGCCTTTGCGATGTTCTGAGCATAGTGTATAAAGTGTACTCAATATGTTTTTTTGCGTTTAATGTATAGGATGAATTATAATTCACACACTCGGTTTTTAGGATAAACACATGCGTGATTTTGCGAGATGAGAAATGATAGCAAATAAATGCTTTTGTTTGGCAAAACTTGTAAATGATAAACTTGTCGAGCGTAGTCAATATAAGTAAATGTTAAAGGCAGATAAATTTTATGAATCATTGGTAACACGTTTACCAGGTGTAAGCATATCAATAACATACAGGCGACTATCTTAAGAATGACAAAGGGAATAAAATCACAATTATATATTTTGATGAATTAGTGTTAGTTTTGTGGACATTACTTGTGGGTAATGATTAATCTTACAAAATAATTTGAGCCCGCATAGTTTTCTTACCGGCACGTCAAATTCATAATTTGAATCACAAGTTGCCCTGAAAATAGTGAAAACCAATTAGTTAACTTAAATTAAAAAATTCACTGTTAATATCATCCCCTTAGCGACGTAACAGAACATTTAGCCTAGATTCCAGCAACGTAATAATTTTAATTTAAAAATAAATCGCGAAAGTACAGGGAAAAATTTGCAAATCCAGCAAATTAAAAAAATTGTTCATTGGGAGATATTTTAATAATTTATTACGTAACATGTGACATGTTATTCGTTTTGAATTATTCCACTTAAGTAAGTAAGTAAATTGGTGTTCACTATTTGCTCAAAAGTGTAAGTTGCAGATTTTGACTTTGACGCACCGGTATGAGAATAAAATAAGAGGTGAAGTTATTTAGTAAGAGCAAACTGAACTCACTAATATCGTCTACAAACAAAACTAACACTATTTCATGCCACTTTGAACACCATTAACAGGCAGTGTTTCTTCAGCTAGGACCTACGTGATATGTATGTTTGGCTGGCTAACCGGGATTGGTATTTGACAGAGGAGTGGGTCAGACAAGTACCTACTTTCCACATGCCAGCTCTGAGTACAGGGCGTGTGTGTGTTTCCCGGCCATAGATAAATAATAATACAACGATACCATGTGAGCGAATGAAGAGAGTTTGGTGAGCGCGTAACATCTAGATCTTTAACGCTGAGGGGTGACATGAAGTGAGTGTGGAATAGCGCCGGAGTGAAGAAGCGGGGCAAACAGGAGATACCCGAGAAAACCCGTTGACCAGCGACGTCGTTCAGTACTATTTTCCACGTGCGAAAATCCGGGGACCGACCCCGCCGGGAATCGAGCCCGGATCGACTTAGTGGGAGGTGAGTGCCCTGACCACTCGGCTACCGCGAACCATTATAACATGTCAACGCACAAACTAATCGTAGCAACGTTATATGCTAGACGTGTTTACTACTCTATTACTGTAGAATACATGACGTTGAGGACAAAAAATGAATACATTCCGGAGACTCAGATCTGGCACGTGAACAGTAGTCCGGAGATTTGCTTCTTCCTACCATTACTCACACTTCTTCTTGCCTAGCCATTCTCAAACAGGTTTATTTTAGTTCTCCGCCACATCAAATTTACTCAGCCAGTGTTATGAATGACAGTTGCCGAGAGCTTGAAATGGTTTCACTATTATGGTTTGGCCCGGAGGGAGAGGAGGGAGTCTGGTACGAAGGGGAATTTGCCCAGGGCCTTCCATTCTAGGGAACTTCACATTTTGAATTAAACTATCTATATATATAAAAAATTAACTGGCTTTTATAAAATTCCCTCTAAACCTCGAAGGTTTATATAAAACAAATTTTTGTGTAAAGTGCAGGTTTAACGTATACGTTGCGACAATAACTCGTTTATTTAAGTTGAATTGTTAATTTACCTTTGTTACACATGATTTGTCTTTTGTATTAAGATATGGTAATAATTTGGAAGGGTTTTCGCGGTTCATTCCAGTGTACCGCCCATGTGTGGTTACACAGAAAGAAATTAAAGCAAAGTTGAGAACAGTACTCTAAAAGACATCTGCAGTATATATATACAACCAAACAGAAATAATTTTAAGTGAAATTGTAAGCAACACTGTAAAAATAAGTCATTGACTTCAAGGACTGCCGAGGTAAAGAGCTATATTAACACAACGAACATGTGAGGAAATTATGAGGGCTTACAAGCGCACTTCATCACTGCATTCAAAAAATAAAATGTTCCAAGTTTGGTAGTTAAAAATATTTTGTTTGCATCGTCACATTTTAGTTCAACATAAGTTGAAAATTGTTTTTACTTACATAGCAATAATTTTAAGTGTAGTTTTGTTTTTAATTTAAGTTTTATTTTATCCAGTACAAGCATGTGTACTGATTTTAAGAAATTTACGTAAGCATAGTTCCAAATCAAACAATATCTATGCCATATGGTACAGTAAATATTGCGGGTAAATTTTTCATTTTTCTTACACAATAGACATAGGAATACGAAAATTCCCAAAATTCCATTTTATTATCTTGTGCAACTATTTAATTGAAGTGAAAATCTGGAAGATAGTCCATTGGGTTTAAGCATTTAGTGAATTATTAACAACACTTTTCATCCCTTCCACACATGAGAGGTAATATTGAGAGAAATCAATCACTGATACGTAATCATCATTCTGAAGCCAAAAGCAACTCAATATTTTGAAGGTTTGATACTTATCGAGAATTTATCTGAAGCACATTCCACTTCTTTTCGCCTCATAAGAGATGACGTTTCGAAAAATTCCTTAAATTATATTTTTCAATTCTTTTTGTTGCCCCATTCACGTTACATACCACGATGTCCTGTTGGTTTGCCACTAAACCGACGATTCATCGAAAACACATTTTACCTCATTTCCCTTTTTTTGAGTATGGATTGTGAACAATTCCTTCATAGTAGCGCCTGCACCCTGAGGGAAAATTTCCGTTAATATTTGATTTGTAAGTCTAGCGGTTTGTGTGGAAGTTTGGTTTCTCGGTATATTGATCTGAGAGGATATAAAGTATCCATACAAACCCCGAGTTTCTTTCGACGTTTAATTATTCTGCACGACGTACGTAAGAAAATAAAAGCACTTGAATGAAATGGTTTACCTGACATTTAGAACAAATGAAACCTTCAAGAATCAATTAGAAGCCTTCTATTAAACAATTGAATTATAAATTACAAGCGTGGTAAAGAGTGCTGTTAAATAAAAACCACCTTAGAGATAAACGTGGAACGTGATTCGGTAATAACAACTAGAATCGCGTACCGTATTAGAAACGCTCATATATTTTTTTCTTAAATAAGCAATTAGCGTGTCGAGGTATTGAAATTCACACTGCGTCTTGTGGTATCGAATAATACATTTATAATTTGCTGATAAATTGAAACTTTACAGTAACAATAACACAGGTAGTACGATCTCTGCACAGCCAGAACGAATTTATAAATTACATAATTATTTTTTTACTGCGCTCGAGAAGCTACATCGTTACATACAAAAAGAACTTTACTTTAATACAATGAACGCTCCCCAGAAGTATTTACTATTCTATGGCCGACCGTATAACCGATTAGTTACGGAGTGAAAACTGTTACTGCGGCCGACTATATATTTACCATATATTTACCCGAGTGTTAGACGACTACAATCACACGTAAGTTGACGTCCTACTGCAGACTCTGGCACGTATCAGGTAAGTCCTACGTTCTTTTCATAGCACAGTTAAAACGATGTTGGCAATACTGGTAATACAATAATGTTCTCTATGCATTAGAGAGTTATGTGTAAAGTGTGTTATCTAGTGGTGTATCGTATGTACTATGGAAGGTGTATTGGTGAAAATGTGACAAAGAACAGCAATTGTAAACATGCAGCAGTGGCTGTAGGTTGTGTCTGTGTAATTGTACAGATGGTACGAGGTATTAAAGCAGGCGAGAATGAATATAATGTTGTTCCTGAATATATTAGTAATACCACAAGTGGTACGAGGTATTACAGGTTAGGTAATCCTATGACGCTGTTCATGTGCTACGTTTCTATCGAGAGCTGTGTAGACTAAAGTCTTCAATACTAGCCACTGAGTGCAATTAGACAGTGCATACTATGTGCGTCTATCTCTCTAAAATTAAAGTTTTAACAACACAAATACAATAACTTACAATAAAGTAATTTGTTACTATTAGCTAATTAATTTCAACAAGAATGGAGCTGTTTACCATTTTTCAGTCCTACGTATTTGCTCGCAATGAGAGCGATGAAAATATAATTATGTAAATTTATACTATATGAAGTTAAGATATATTTCAATATCTTAAGCGGCTTGAAAGCTGTAAGTTTTGTGTATTTGATGTAACACACTTACTGCTGTCATGCAATGTGTAACCAGATGACGATAACCAAAAGGCCAGAAAAAAAAGATAATTGGTTACCCGGGAGGTAGATAACAGCACACTACACTGTAAAAACGAGTGGAATTTATACATGTTGTATATGGCAGCAGTGTTTCCACCAACCAAAGCGTATGTTATTTTAACTGCATCAAAAAATACTAATTATGTTTATAAAATTACAATGCCACTGAATCACTAACTGAAAATAAGGTCTGTTTCAAGGTACACATGCCGAGAGATAAACATGGATAGTAATTTTAGCAATAATTATTTTACCAACAAACGAAATAAAACGCGAGAAGAAAGTTACTTTCTTTTACTCTCTATCGGTGTAAATGTATAAGCGATAGACACAAAAATAGTATTTTTTTTTATAGTTTTAGGTTTTTATTCAATAGAACTTTTGACGAACTTCAAACCACCTCTGCAAGGATTCAAACCTACTATCCTTAAGTTACCAATCCAGCATTCTAATCACAAGACCACACGTGCAACATAACCTGTAACGAACTGGCTATGGATACAATTGTATTTAACTTAGTTGTTGACAGATAGCATGATTCAGAATTTGGGTTATCATTTTTCAGTTTTTTCTTAGCAACTAAATTAGTGGATTCAATCGTACTTTAGACACACTTCTTGGACAGATAACTTCATTGCTGAGAGCGATATCTATATCAGCATTTGCTCGCATCTGACATTTAACCGGGTCATTAAAACGGTTGCCCTCCCTTTGCTGTTTTGATCTTAATTACTGTCTGATGCTCATAATTTTGCTAAATGAAAAAAAATTGACCCAGAACAGAAATTTTAAATTGATTTCACTTCGTTATTTGCATTGTGCCTTAAAGTATTGATATTTATGAAAATATTTTAAACTATACAGAACTTTCTCTGCACCTACTCGTCCCAAAGCTGTAATAGTTGCATTCCTGTAGCTGGATTGAGCTAAACCTTGAAACAGAAACTTGTTCACCCATATTTTTGTGCTGACACAAATATCCCCTTTGCCCGCAATGTCAGATGATAAGGTACACATACTATAATCCGAACTTAAATATTTACGACATTGTTATTAGAGCTACATATTTAAGTTATTTCCAACACACCTTGAATATTAAGTGGTAGGTAGGGTGTTTTTAATATTATTGTTTTTTCTTTGTATATAAATGGCGCAGAAAATTTCACAAAACATTTTCTGTGGTCTCTTAGCTATTTCATACAATTATTACAGCTGTGAAATCACTCTACACAACACATAATATCTGACATATCATTGCGTTTTGTATATAAATGGCGCAGAAAATTTCACAAAACGTTTTCTGTGGTCTCTTAGCTATTTCATACAATTATTACAGCTGTGAAGTCACTCTACACAACACATAATATCTGACGTATCATTGCGTTTTAACAAAAAACGGTTATGCAAAGAGAAAATTTCCTTTAGGTTTAATGGCTTAAAATAATGAAGGTTTTTTACTAGATATAAACGCAAATTTACATAATGATTGCGGCTGTAAAGCTACTGCATATATGCCTATCCACTCAAATTTAAGAGACAGAAATAACAGTACATTTATGATATTTACACATACTAACTATGTGGTGGTTGGTGCAGGGGCAAGAGCACTTGCTTTTTTTACCAAGGCGAACCAGGTTTAATTTCCGGCGGGTTCGGTGCCCGCATTTTAGCATGTAGGACTCGTAACGGATGATGCTCTGGGCGATCATTCTTTTTAACCGCCCTTTCATTTCGGCGCTGCTCCATACTGTTTTCATGTCATACCTAACCGGCGCTGAAGACCTCGATGTTAATTGCTGAATAGAATCGCTACACTCTTCACTGTTTTCTGGAAACAATTTTGTACAATTTCACACAGTGTAGATTTTTTTTAAAATTACATAAACAGAAATATAAAATAACACCCCAAAATAAATTAATCTTTTATTTCATACTTTACTGATTTTTTTTTTTTGTTTCAGTTTTACACTGATGGCGGTTAACATAGTTCGGTTGCAAAAAAAAAATCAGGAAAATACTTATAAGAGAAAATATTTAACTGGCAGTATAGGCCTACATGTTAATTTTTTTAAGAAGAGAGATATTAACAACTAAAATAAATTAACAAAGGAAATATTTAATGATTTCCCTCGAGCCGCTGGGAAGAAAAACTGGTTTCTAGGTTGCTGTATTACTTCACAAGTTTAGCAAAAAAAAAAAAAATGTATCAAAATTTTACTGTTATAGTAAAAAAAAAGTCACAGCGCATGTCTACAAAACAAACAGTACCTCATACAAACATAAACATTTATAAAACAATTGAAGTATTTTTTTAGAACTCCCTCTTAAGGTAATACTGTAGCTCAAAGCGTGCAATAAGTAACTGGAAAGTCTTCTCTGTCAACTCAAGGTCTTCTTGCTCAAGGGCAGGGTCAACTGATGCTAACAGACAAAACTCACACATTGGCGCGAAAAAAATTGCAAATGGTATGAATATCCAAAACCAGACGAAGTAAAATGGAATTAAATGTGTTCAAAATATCGCAGTAAGAACAATAAAACTGATACTACATGCAATATAAATAACATAGAATATAAAATATCTGCTGCATGCATCACGTTTAGTAAAATATTTGAAAAATGTAACAAATACGCAGTCTTCAATGGAACTTCTTCTACATTTATGAAGAAAAAAACAGTGAATATCATGCTGATTTACAACAATCGGGTCGCGTTATTGAGCAATCCCGCCTAAACCCAACAGGTATCATAAAGGGGCACTAAACACATATTCAGATCTACCACGTATTTGTTCCTAATGAAAGCTGTAGAAATGTTTAAAACGAGTGAAATGTAACCGTTGCGGATACTCTCTACTTAACCAGAGCTACGTCGTGAGATAAATACTGTACATATGAGGCGTGTTGTGACGTCACTCCACTTGTTGCCAGGAAGGCCGACTGGTATTACCTGCCCGTGAATAGTTCACCCGCTGTCGCCCTTCTCCGCAACCATACGTCGGCTAGACAAAACAAACATCACATACACGTGAATCCTAGACCTCACGTCCAGAGATGGAGAATTTAGTTTTAAGGTTACATATGTGAATATACTTTCCAAGAAGTTCAGTTTAAAAAAGGAGTCGAAGTCCAGTTTAAACAAAACTTATTGCTTGGGAAAACCGCGGAGAGATTTTTGATGTCTTATTGTCGCATATATTTTAAACCAGCCTTGAGATATCATTCAAATCACCATTATTGCAAACTGTTTTTCATGTCATAGTACCTTAATAAATTAATATCTTGTACTTTTTTCACGACTGCACATAGTAATGTTTCACAGCCAAACCTGAGCCACTATTTCATTGGCTTTTCTTTCTCGCTGAACGATTCAAGCTCGCAATTTTTCTCTTGCTGTTACTAAACGATTTGTAAACATTTTTATGTGATGAAAAATTATCTTAGATTTATTTATTCCATAATGACTGTCTTCACCACACAACTGAGTGGTCTATCGATTATGATTTCATAATATTAGTTTTCCACGCATATTTTCGGAATACATACGTAACAGTATTTGTACTATCGTTTCTACAAGTACCAAACGTCGAACTGAAGTTCGACAAATTTATAATAATAACTCATATAATAACGTAATCGTACATTCTGTCACATAATGTTTATTGTCAGAGGTTTATTTTGCAGTAAGTTTCGAGATTAAATTATAAGATGTACGCCTTTCTAGATATCCCTTCACCGTAGGTTTATGCAAACGTTCTAAGTCAACAATAACTCCGCTATTCACATAGTATTACAGAGAACCCAGGACTATTGTGCTGTCAATCGCATGCTATTCAAACATGGGAATATATTCTAAGTTACCCTCCCTTCACTTACTTTCGCGTCGATTTAAAAATTACTTATCAAATTAAATAACTGAAAAATTGTGTCAATTATTGTTACTGGAAAACTTTACATTCTTTAAAGACTTACCAATATACTTATACCGATTAAATCCTGGATAAAAACACAGTTATAGCAATTTTCACATTTTTTTCTGAATCTTTGCTGAAAACAAGATAAAAATACAATAACATTA
This sequence comes from Medauroidea extradentata, assembly GCA_003012365.1. Lineage (NCBI taxonomy): Eukaryota > Metazoa > Arthropoda > Insecta > Phasmatodea > Phasmatidae > Medauroidea > Medauroidea extradentata. The sequence continues at coordinate 20,919 of PNEQ01009285.1, read as the reverse complement.
CATTCGCTGCAAGCACACGTCGATATCACACAGATCACAGTCCTCTTGCAATAGTACACGCACCTAATTGTATTACTCCATTAAGAGCCAGAACAGCTAAACAATAGCAGGAAAGAATGAAATGTTATTCTGTTTTTTTCTATGGAAATAGCATAGCAGAACCACTTATATTACACACATAGCATTGCTATAACTACTATATTCTTCTTCGGCTAATCAGGTTCATAACTGTTAATTTAATATGTCCTTGTTCAATACATTCACTCATAATTTACCAGTATTTTATATTTAATTATACAAAAAATTATGGTTGTTATCACATGAGACTGGTTCCTTGAGTGACTTGTTAGAAAATAAAAAAAAATACCATACATTTGCTCAAACAGTTACAAAACAGCGCTGGTACAACGCAAGTCTAGTACGTTTTGTATACATGCATGACAATTTTAGCACGCATTTTGTTGTTTCCTATGAAACATAAGGAACACTATAAAAGGTTTTCGGAAGCAATTTTTAAAATATAAGTTACTTGTAGGTTTCAGAATCACTCAACGGGCAGAGGATAAACGACTAGGCGAGTAGCTGCTGCCTTGTAGCAGAAGACATGAAAATTATACACATGACTGCATGACTTTAGAAGTCGTTGTAGGCGAAATAATTTACGCATGCCATAGTTATGTACCAGATTACTTTCAAACAGTCCTTAACTTTGTCCATACTTAACAGAACTTCGTTGAAACGAATTTTTTTTTAAATTTAGCGGAAATAAAGAAAAAAGTCGTTCATTTCAGATTTAAAAAAATAGAAAGGAATTTTATTGTGTGTTTTTAAATCTTGTAACATATTTCCCATAGTATCTCATTACAGTGCAAATTATTTAATTCGTGTAAGTTATTTGGTGTTTGTTATTTGCATGTTCGCCTAAGTTGTAAATTTTGAGTTTGGCATGACATAATGTGTAGACTATGAGAGCTAAAACAAATTAGAAGTAGAAAAGGTAGTCGTAAGTACTGTATATTGAACGAACACTATGTCGCAGAAATACCAAATTATGCATTTTTCAACGTTAAAAAAATAAATTTTAGGAAACCTTAATCAGAAAGACCATAGCCGGGAAACAAACCCAGATAATCCTGAACGCGAGTTAACCGTATTACCAATGTCTAGCGATCTCTGTTTTTGATGAAAATATTTCTGCCCCAGTTTGTTGCAGTGCCTAATGTGAACATCTGTATCTTTGCTTCATGGTCAGTGATTGGCTGTTATTATCTCGTACATTTCTTAACGTTTTCCTACAAATCACATACATGTGGTATCACAGAAACCTTTTCCTGATTGGTATGGTCAAATCAGGATGTCTTTTTGCAAAGACTCTCTGACAATAACAGTGAAGCAGAACTGTAGATGTGCACGCAAGGAAGGTATTGACACAAGCTGCTGCACAAATATGGGTTGTTTACAAAAGATGGAGTCATTAAAATTACTTTTTAGCAGCTTAGAGTCATTTAGTTGTCTGATGGAAGTAAGAACTCGAAAAGAGTTATCTTAATATACAAAATGAAGTGCCCTTACACACTCACTCACTCACTCACTCACTCATCAACACACAGCCCAACCGCTGGACCTAGAACCATGAAATTTAGAGGGAAGCTTCCACTTGCCCCGTAGGCACCCACTAAGAAAGAATTTTTCGAAATTATATAATTAAGGGGGTTAAAAGTGGTGAAATGTGTTTTGAAAGAATCCTTGACATCTCATTAACCGGGAATACTATCATAAATTTTTTTACCTCAATATATTACCCAAAGAAATGTATATTCGCAAAACTTTCGATTTTACGAAATTCGAAAGTCAAGGGGGTGAAAAGCCGTAAAATGTGTTTTTCATTAATCCGTGTTTTTTCCTAAACCATTTCAGATAGCGAGGCGATTTTTTTTAATGATGCTTAAGTAAATATCTAAAAAGTATTTTTAAAATTTTTCGAAATTCGTCCTTGAAAGCTCTTAAAAAAATAAAACGTGTTTTTTTAATTGGTTCACATATCTCCTAAACGAGTGGAAGTAATGAAAGGGTTTTTGCTTTAAAATAAATATATATATAAAAAGGAATTTCAGGATTTTTCGAAATTCGTCCTTGAAAGCTGTTAAAAAAATAAAATGTGATTTCAAATAATCATTTATACCGCTAATACCCGTTGAGATATCGAAATGATTTTTAATAAGAATTAAGCTTATGTAAATATCTACATATCAAATTCAGGTTTTATGAAATTCGAAAATTAAGTAGATGAAAAGCAGTAAAATATTATAGTCTCCCGAAAAAAGAGAATGATAACGGGTAAATAATTCAACAGTTGTTTCTTATTGCCAACCTACTCATATATAAAACCTCTTTGGACTGTAGCCTGTACATACGAAAGAATTATCACGGCCTGCCTTTTAAGCATTCACTCATAGGTATTGTATAAAGTTTGTGGTGTGGGAAGGGTAGGGTTACGGGTTCGTATCCCGTGCAAGACTTTACGATGTGAATTATTATGACATACGAGCATATTGCGCGCGCTCTTTACACTGAGCTAAGGCAGTTAATTATAGTTCACTGTTATTGAGTACGCTAGCTGTTAAATGCCTTCATCACATATTTTATCCAGATTACTGTTTACATTACATAATTTCACGCGGGCAACGCCGCAGCCGGCCGGCTAGTATTTATATATATAGTAAATGATGCAATGACTTATAACATTCTATGACTTCAGTCTACGGGACATAAAATTTTTTCGACATAATATCGAAATTAAAATTTTAGGTACGGCCAAACAAAGAATTAAATCTTAAAATACAACTAAATTCAGTTTATTGTGATGCAGTACTAGTTTACGAAGCGAAACACTCATGACAACTTCTAAAACACTTTGTCCTCATATCGAATTCTAGTATTTAAACTTCGAATTGTATGTTAATCAAACAAAGAAAATCTTAGAAATACTAACTGTGTTGTAGTCACAGTGGTACTTGCTGCAATTATGTGTGTTAAATAAGTTTTCGCTGTCATCATTCAAGAATTTAAAATTTTAAAGTAGATATTAGGACACTTATATCTTGCTCGTAGTTTTCTACGAAGGACCGATATTTCTGCAAGTATACTTGAGAAGTGTTTAAGTTAGAGATAGTGCAAGTTAAAGAAGGTATTTATTGCCAATTTGAGAGCTTGTAGAGTGCTTAGTTGTATACGTGTTGCACTGTGTTGTTACAGAACCATGAAGCTACTAGTAGCAGTCATGATGGCCCTACTTGTCACCGTACAGGCACAGCAGCGCCAGTATTCGTTTCGTGCGAGACCCAGGAATTCAGGATTAATACGTACGTGAATATCCAGTTCTCTTAATACCTTCTGATCACACGTGCCCTTTGTAAGTCTTGTTGATGTTCATACAACACCTCCCAGTCCACTGTAACGTTCACTTAAACTTAGAAAGTAATATTACTTTATGCCCAGACCCTAGTTTCAAGTCAGATGTTTGGAGACATAAACATACCGAAGGAAAATAAACAGGGAACCAATTTGTCAACTGTGTTGAATAATACATGATCAGTAGTAAATAGCTTTCTCAGTGCTAGTAAAAAAAAATTATGTAGTAAATAGCTTTCTCAGTGCTAGTAAAAAAAAATTATACCAAGTAGTTTGAAGACACTTGGAGAGCGCCTAACATCGATATGTTAAGTGAAGATGGGGATGACATGAGGTATGTAAGCAATGCTAGATTAGGAGAAAAAAATAACCGAGAAAACCTAGGTCAGCTTGAATCTTCAATGAGATCTGTTGAGCGAGTATCAATGTAAGCAGCTATGGAGGTTTGATTGTTATAACATGTCATATAATTATTGCTGCAGCACAAGTAGAAACGAGCATTTTGAAACTATTATTGAATTTAATTATTTCAGACGCAACTGTCGTAAGAAAGTAATGGCGAGATGATTGCCAATTTTAGATCAGAAAAAAATGAAGGAAAATTTTTTTTTGTGGTATATTGTACTCGTCATTTTGAAATAATGCATTTATTGATTTTGTAGACCGTTCTCGCTGCGTTTCCAAACAAAGTGTACGTAAATAACATGTTTTCTTTTCGCTATAAATGAATCGTTAACATTTCAACATCGTTACAAACCCTTGGAATAGGGCACCTTCTGATATCCAAACCTTCTATTAAATCTACCAGCACTCTGCTGAACACTGCACACAATCATCCACGCCTTCCACCATGCCAGGTTTTAAGGACTCTTCCAAGGAAATTTTAACCGTGATATAAAACCTTAAGCTACAATACAATGTGCAATATGTCTCGTTGTAATAGTAAATTCAGAATTAGTAGAGTATATTACATAAAATAAGGCATTGCACGTTTCATGGAATAGGCATAAATATAAATATTAATTTATGTATATAGACTTGGCAAAGACGTTTATAACCTCTTTGTCTAGCGCATATGAACATCAATGTAGCTTATCATCACGTGTTTGCAATGAATTTGTGTGGCTTTTATTGCCTCTATGGTTTAAAGCTACTGAATTACAACTAGCGCAAATTTTTGTACTCCTCAGTCTCACCAATTCCTACCAGATTTTTTAAACAGAAAATAGAAACATTTCATTTACTTTGAGTTTCGCCACTTTGAACGCTATAGAATATATTAGTACTGTGAAAGAACTAAATTTTCAATTCTTTGCTTGGTGCAGCCCTATTGTTGATGAGCGCATCAGCGATGCTCACATGGAATCTTTTCTTCGTAAGTTAGTAAACATTCATCAAATGACATCTTCACGTTAGAATGTTGAGAGACGAGAACTGCCTGCCAAAGTCAGGTTTTCCAAATGCAAGATCAAGAGCGATGCTGACTGGGTATGGAACGTTGTAGGATGGGAGTAGTCAGACCACTTCATTACCCTATCCACTAGGTTGTAGTGCGGGTGTGTCGTAGGGTTAGTGATGATGTAGAACAAAGGAAGATATAGCATCAAACTTCATGTTTTTACGTAAGCTCCTCTTAAGAGCACTAATCACGCGTTAGAGGCTCGGAAGTGACCGAACCATAAGGCCAATTATATGAAGTGCGTATAAAATGCGTTATCGCCAGTCAGGCGCTAGAGTGAAAGATTCTCGCCAATCCGTTTTAATTACGGGCTCTAAGCGAATACCATATAAAAGTAACTGTCGAAATCCTGTAGCAAAATTCAGTGCACGTTTCTGAGTAAAGCGTACATCCGGTTAGTACATTTAAAGTACGGCAATCTGAAAAGGAGGACGTTAGCTATGTTGGTGAGCCAAGAAACAGTAATTAGGATGAACATGATGTCTTAACAATGAGAGTGCTTCCTTGTACGAATTGTGTTTTCATTTTGTACGTTAGCACACGTGCGATAGTTTCGTAAGAAACCGCATTTTCGCACACGCTGCAACACATTTGAAGTGCGTAGTAGGCGGTGCTCTTAAGGGGTACTAACGTAACCCGAGTTAAGTTTACGTATGACCAAATGTTCCAATTAGTACATTATTGATCAACTCGTTACTTACCCAGTTATCGAGCAGGTTAAGTGACTGTTAGCTGATGAATACCAAAATTTGGCGAGAAAAAGAATAAAAAGCAGTACACATAGTTAAAAGCACACACAAGCAAAAATAAATGCACTGTGCATTGTGTTTAAAATATCGAAGAAATAAGCATTTACATACTTATATATGTAGCATAAATAAAATGAGATTTAGGGAATGTTCTGTGAAAATCACATTTAGCAAAATATTTATCATGTATATACTATTAATACTTTTGTCGGATCACCCCGTATTAAAGCACTGAATAGCATCACCAGCGTTTATCAAGGTCATGGCGATCAACAAAACCTTGTCCTGTGACTGGTATAAGCTACACTATTCCAACTAGTATAATTTTGCAAACCCCTCTTGTTCACAGGTGGGGAAGAAATCATAGGCCAAGGATGGACGTGCGGTGGTCAACCTCTGCAGGATAGCAAATGGTGCTTACTATGCCTATGTCGGCAATCTCAGTGGACCTGCCAGATTGGCTGGTGCCCTGACTTCCCAGGCCGACAACAGCCGTTACCCACTGATGTAGACAATGGAGTTGTCAACGGCAACGGCATCGACGACAGTGGCATCGACGGAAACGGTCTCGTTGACGACGGCATCAACGGCAATGGTATCAATGGCAACGGTCTCAACGGCAACGGTGTCAACGGCAACGGTGTCAACGGCAACGGCCTCAACGGCAACGGTCTCGATGGCAACGGTCTCAACGGAAACGGTGTCAATGGCAACGGTTTGAACGGCAATGGCCTCAATGGCAACGGTATAAATGGCAATGGCGTCAACGGCAACGGTCTCAACGGCAACGGTCTCAACGGCAACGGTCTCAACGGCAACGGTCTCAACGGCAACGGAAATGGCGCTCCTTTAGAACTTGTAGAAATTCCGGGAGTTATACCCGTTGCACCTGAGAACGGTGCAGCCATAGATGAAAATGGTGCAGTCGTTCCTGAAGTACAAAACGTATTGAGATACAGACGCAGACGACCATACTATCGTCGCTATTCAGCACGACGGTGGTGATCCAGATAGTCCTCATATCTCTACATGGTAGCTCATGTGTGTGGTGAGCTGCCGTGTGTGATCTGACATGCACACACACACATGCGTTTCTGCCGTTCTTGTTGGCAATTACTATCTTTCAATGTAACCCTCGAAATAAATATTTCAGCGCAAAATTTCTTGTGAGAAGTTATTTGATTATTATATATAATTCACAAATTGTACGATTCAAACCACTGCCGATTCTGTTCTCTTCGTTTTCTTATAAAAAGTAAATTTCTCTCAATTCCAGCACGGTGCACAGTGTTAGTTTATAGGTTATTGCGTTGTTGGAATTCACGGGCTTGGAGGAAGATAATATCCCGCAATTATATATCATCCGAGAAAAAAAAAGGCAATAATTGTTTGTTCAATTTTTGATACTGAATCATTTAGATTCTAATGTTAAGAGAACACTGCAAGTCTTAATGATTCAATAAGGTTTGAAATTTTTCCTTCATAAATAAACATTTTCTGTTTTATTATTTGTGAGAAGTAAATTAATGCGAGCCGGACTCTTCATCAAGAGTATGTTTCATTTATTTGATCCACATTTTCAGTCTCAGATCAAACTAGTGACATCAGTAGTTACATGTATCAAAGTAAGTAAGCTATACAGAAACTAAAGCCTAGAAATGACTTCACTACAGCTTCTCCAACTATTGGTATGGGTCTCAAAAGTGACTCCTCCCGGGTGCTACAAATATCATATACTTGCTTAAATATTAACGTTTTTGTGTCCCTTTGGCTGAAAATTCCCGGGTTTCGGAACCCGATGACCACAGATTGAGGTTGTGATGAGCTCAGCTAGCAGAACAGAAGGAACATTTGTTTCAACATTTGATTACGCAGCTGTCTCGTCGAACTAAATGCACTGCTGGATGCTTAACAAATACATTAATAAAACGCTATGTGGTGGTGACTAACTGCAGTTTAAGAACCGGTGGGTAGTTAAGATTCGATAATTGTTTTGGGGCAATTCGGTAGCGATAACCCAGAAGCACGCTCGACTTGTAATCCTTTAAGGGTATTAGTGCAATGAACAAAGAAATATTGGTAAATTGCACTTTGCTCGTGTTAGAGTGGCCACTATCATTTTCTGCTTAAAGTTACGTGTCCTGACTATAAATTCGTAGTTTTAAATGCGTTTGTGTCGATGTTGTTAATTTTAGAAGATCCTGTTAATTTTACAAACACTCGCTTCAAAACACGTGTTATAGTCATATCATAATAAATTAATAGAATGAACACTTCTCATAAAAACAACAGTAGACTAAATTAAAAATTATTTTGTCGTCTTATGTTTGATCCCAAGATGTAGCGTGCAGTTATATCTATGGACAGAAACCAAAACTGTAGTAAAATAAATATAGCTCCTTAGATACTTAAGTGGTCGTTGCCTGTCTTTGAACTGACATCAGTTCATAGTTCGTATAGCTTATCAAGAAAGGATAAAGGTGGGTTGCAGGTTCGAGAGGTATTTGTTTGTTACAGCAGTTCTTGTTGTTTACACTAACACTTGCTCTCTCTTCCCCACAACCCGCTGCACACGCTTTCCCTGGCACTACATCTTGGTTAGTGTGGACCCATAAGTCAGGATTTGGCTACAGGCGTTAGGAGGTATGAAGAACAACGTGTACCGTCACCTGTGCCAAAGTGGAACTTTTTATATATGCTGTTATACTTTTACATTCGGGAGTAAGAAATGGTTTCTAGTGTTGGGTTTCTCTTGCCTCTCGTTTCACCTTTCATATTTCTTCCGTGTCATTACCGGATCCCCATTGTGTCGCGGAAATCTATATTTTATTTTCTTCTGCACCCTCTACCTCTCTGGCAAGGTATTTACGGCGCAACCTGACCTTGAGTACCAGTGAAGGACTTGACATTTCATCTGTGATAACATTTCATCTACCTCGTTCATGTTTTACGGCACTGGCCTACCGGAGGATGCAGCCACTTAGTGGCCAGGGCACTCACATCGCAGCACGACGATCCAGGTTTGATTCCCGGTGGTTTCGATCACAATTGTTCCCTGAGTACGTAATTTTTTCCATTTTTGATTTCCTTCTTTGTAGGTATTTATTCCATGGCATGCTTCGGGTTTCAGCAAACATCTTCGGGCTACCAAATCAGAAATCAGTCGAATTTGGTTTATGATTCCCTGCCCTCGGGTACCAACACAATTGGTTTATTTCCGTGTTTACAAACACATGTTTCCTAGTAGTTCTCTGTGTAAATGAGTGAAGCCATTTCTACGAGCGCGTGTTACTCATGCAACTGTAGTAAGCAAGGCTTATCAGTCCATCATTAGAGTTCCGAAAATTTCATAGATTCAGCAGAGGAGAGGTTAAATTTCTAAGTCATGTGTATGTTGGAAACATTTTCGGTCGCGTCATTGTTTATTATACATGATCTTGAGGACAACGAACCAATGGCGGACAAGCATAAAAAACTTATGGACTCCCACGCTACATCGCCAAATGTACAACTGTCCACTCACTGGAGCAGCAGGCAATGTACAAGTAGTTGAGTACATAGTGTACACAAGACTGTGCAGTCGGCTGGTCGTTGAACCTGCGAAATATCCGGGACTCTACCCATCATTGACATTAGCGGCGTAGCGTAGTTATAAGCTCTGAGCAGGTAGACGATGAGTTGAAGAGACTCAGGTGTATTACTGGAGGATTCGTACCTCGACACTTGCACACTACTCACTGTGGAGCATATCTGCCTAAACTAGTCAAATGGTTCCTCAGACAACTCAGTGTTATTTGTAGTCATTGGTAGATATGATGGCAGTGGCGGCTCGTGGGTTGTTGCCAGATAGGGCTGCAGTTGCGAAGAGCTGTACAGGGTTGTGCGTTGGTTAACTCTACAGCCACTGATACGCTGATGTGCAGATGCCCCTTACTAGTGAGTGATCACAAAAGATCTAGTAGCCAGTAAATCTTTCTTGGTCGTTGGTCTACGGCGCGTTCGTCAAGAGTGTACATTTCCGAATATCTGCAGCCCCACCTGGCAACAATCCATGAGCCGCCACTGGATGGTATATCGCGAAAATGTTTTGTGTAAGCACAACCTTAAAAACAGGCCAGTTTCTTGCAACAAATGTGTTTGGGTGGTATGCATCTGACTCAACGTAGCTGCTTGCAGACCAATAGCAGGCACCAAAATAATACAATAGCGGAATTCTTATTTGCTCAGTGAAATAAGGCAGCAACTGATCGTACATGTGAAAGCCAGTTGATGGTCATTCTATGTGTGTATAGTTTAGCTATTTCTGTCAACTTTTTTTATAACAGGGCGATCCGGTTTCAATTTAAGGTTGCGTCGATGTCAATATTCGCATAAATAGCACATTGTAAGAGGTGGTACTATGGTTAACAGTTCGACTCACATCCAAAATTAACCAGGTTTGCTTCTTGACTCTAGATTTTTTAATTTCGGGTTTTCATGCTACTTTAAAATCACTCCATGTGAATGCTGGTTTGGTTACGTAGCATAGGCAATGACCTTGATTTTCTCGTTTGTCTAGTTGTGTAGAACCTTCACTTATGACCTTGCTGTCGACGAAATTTAGATATAGCCCACTTAAATATAAAAAAAATTATTAACATATGTCTTATGCTAACAGTGTGCTTAAACAATTAGCAATAGATTGACGATTGGAATTCACGCGGAAATATGATTAGCAAATATGCTAATTCACGAACGAATTAGACATATAGTTACTTGTGACTTTTTCCGTATAAGTTCGGATAGTGTGTTTACGGTGATGAGAGACATCCTGCAGGAGATGAACTGAGTATTTTTTTTTTTACTCAAGCAAACCAAACATGAAGAACTTCAGTAGGAAAACGCATGATTCCAACCGAATAAGCCTAATGTAATATTCTCTAAGTATAAACCTGCAAAAATCGCCTTATTATTTGGTGACAGACTAGGTTTCATTAACCTGTATACATCGTGACTCAATCTAGGTTATTCTGTCCACGAACCTCTACGTGACGGCACTTATGTGTACGACAGCTAGAGACAGTGATTTATGATGATAATAATAATGTACATACCAACTTGTTTCAACATCTGCAGCTCTGCTTCGTTGTTAATAGTGGAGTGTGTTTGCTCAGAGACATTGAAAAAAAGTATAGTTGTAGGTCCCATACTTCTGTTAAAATAGGGACAACAAAACTGTTTGGTTGTTGGTACTACTCTGTAAGTTCCTTCAACAATCTGTTTTGTAGAAGTTACCATCTGGTTTGTAAAAGCAACAATGCTCTTTGTTTCATCTACAAAACAGATTGTTGAAGGAACTGTCCAGAGTAGTATCGACAACCAAACTGTTTCGTTGTCCCTATTTTAAAAGAAGTATGGGACCTGCCGCTATACTCTTCTTTCAGTGGACGTACCTCATTTAACTGTGCCAACGAGAGTAAGGTCACTGCGACACCACACGTCTGTGATTTGCGGGTAGAGCATTTGACAGTGACAATTGAAAATAGCCAATCACCGACTACGAATCAGAGTTGAAGCTGAAGGCACTGAAACATGTTGGTAAAAATTCTTTTCACCAAAAACCACTGGCTCTAGTGACCACTGTACAGGAGATTTGTCACTCTACTATGAAAATACCGTTACTGGCGAGCAATATTCTACTCGGCAGGCTACGAAACTATCGGCCAATGTCAGATATAGAAAAAGCCATTAACGTACTGGCAGACAATAACGCGAATTTTACATGTATCTACAAACAGGTTTTAACTGACACCCGATGAACCAGTTCCTACCAAATAAGTAAATGAGAAACTACTATTCAGGGAATATTCATTGATTTGATTTTGGAATGTATTCATTCAAAGGCCGCATTTATTTTTGTACTGAAAACGCTGAGACCTCTGACGACAATGGTTTCTTAGAACTGATAATATTGCCTTCGCAATGCCAACGATGTAATCTGGATGATCTTTTACAAATCAAGGTCGATGGAAGAAAAAGTAATTGACTAAAGAAAAAGTAATTGACTATGAAGGCATTTGATACATATTAACCTTAATTACTTTTGTAAGTAATAATTATTTTTATACCCATTATTCTACATCAAAAAAAAAAACATAAATTTTTTAATCTTATTGAAAAATATTTTTTCGCTGTCCAGTAGGCTATATTGCATATGAATTAACTCTCTCGGAGACATTAAATTAGTTTTATGAAGTAACGAATTAAATAATGTAGCAATAATGTATACCCCATTTTAACACACAGTGTTTATCATACAGAAATTTCTACATATACATAACATAAATATATTCATTACAATATCATAGATAGGAATTAGCCAACACAGCAGCCTGTCTAAAATCCCGTACGCACACTTCATTAAGCGCACAGCGCAGTGTTACCTAATTATATTGTTTTGGGGGTACTATTAGAGAAATAACGTCAATAGTGTGTGCTACATGAAAAAAACTCTAATTTTAGAATTTGTTCCAAGATATTAAAAACATAATTTTAGAATTTCAAAAGGTTTAAAACCCAAGTTATCTTAGAATATGGTGTATCTTATACTTTTGATATTTTAAATAAATTGCTAGCTTTATGATTCGTTTTTGCTATCTATCTTTCTTACTTAATTTTGTTTATACATATAAAGGCACTTTCTTACTTAATTTTGTTTGTACACGTATAAGTAAAAGGAGAAAGCTTTAAAATAAAATTATATAGCATTTGTTTAAACATTTACGATACCGTAAACGAATAGTGGATTCTTGAAAGAACTTTCGGATAATTTTCTGAAATTGTGTGTTCTATCGTCTTCATTAAATTTTTTACGACGTTGAGAGTGTAAGAACTTCCGACTTTGTATATTTATACGTGTTTGTAGTACTCTAGAAGGTCCAGAAGACCCTGAAAGGGAACACTATACAAGCACAAGTGTTCATACAGAGAGAGAGAGAGAGAGAGAGAGAGAGAGAGAGAGAGCAATAAAGAAGGACAACACCATTCTATCAGGACACGTAGGAAACACATTCGACACAATAATGCTTAAAGAACTCAAGTCTACAAAACTACAAAAATAAAAATAGTTACAGTGAGGATACGTTTCAAGCCGAGAAAGTAATGGGGTTGGCCCTCTTTAACTTAGGTCAAATTGAACACGTAGAAATACAGTAACATTTATCCAAAAACAGAAATTGTGATGTTTGTAGGTAGAAAGCTCTGAGTGTTTACTGTAGTTTGTAAGGGGTAGTTTCGATCTAAGAGACGTAAATATTGAACATATGTAAATATATGATGTAGTTCTTAAATGTTCTATAAACTATACCATTTCGTTGGTGAATTAAGTTGATGTTTTTATTGGTCGTAATCCTGAAGCTGGAATGTCTAGAGTAGTATTATTCAAGTTTTCAGTAGGGTGCTTCATATTAAAAAAAATTTTTAATTGTTTTAGACTAATTTTTTGTGTAACCTTAAGAAAATAAAGTTAAATGAAGTGAAACGCTGTGCATGTTTATTATAAACACATTTTTCACAAATTGAATTCATGATTTTGACATTTATGGAAAAATATCTCACAACTGAGATCTGTACAGCAATATTAAAATAAAATTCGCTCTAATGCTCCAACACATATAGAAACCAAAGTGCAACGCAAAGGCATGAGTTAATCAGAACAGTTGAAGCATGAACTTATTACTCTCTGCCAAAGAATTGTGTTTCATTAGAAAATTTAATTAACCGGGAAAAATTTACAGGTCACTGACCTATATCCAAGTTTCAAAGCAAATATGTGCACTCAAATAGGCAGAAGCTGCTCACTGAGTGCTCGCTTGCAAAGTAATACTATGTGGTTGAGCTTGATTTTAGCTATTTTATTATTATTGGTTCAGCGCCTTCGAGGAGATGTTAGATTAGTGCAGGACCAACTTCCAAATTGACACGAACATGCATTTGTTTGAATTATAGTCTGCGCTCAAATGAAAACGCGGAATTTTCAGATCTCTACTCACGTCTTAGCTGCATAGTTCACTAAGGTGGCATGCAATCTGTGTAGCACGATATCACTGCGGGTTGCCACACACGGAGATTGGCAGGCGAAACGATCGGCATGCTTACAATAATGACGCAGGGGCTAAAATAACAATGAAGATACATCTCACGTCATTTCAGCCACAAGTTGATGTAGTGAAAGGTAAGTGCAGGATTCATTAAGCTGGGAGGAGATGTAACAATCCCTTCAAGGCTTGACAGTGGCTGAGATGTACATGGATCTGTGACCACATGAGAAGCAAACTTTCAAACCCGAACATGTCGAAAGAAAGATTAAAATTATATATATATATATATATATATATATATATATATATATATATATATATATATATATATATATATAATTGTAGTTAATGAAATACACACGAGTATATTGAAATATTTAATACATTACACGGCCCTTTTAAAGATCAGTCGAATATTTAAGCTTTTATTCAGAGCCGGGCACATACACCCGACTGTAATAGTAAACTTGTAAAATGGATACAACACTTGGTGCATTTTGTAAGACATGTATAAATGAAAACCCGTAACTGACAAGTTTACTATAGCGCGTCCGCAATGTTCATTTCGAACTAGACTTGGCTATTATTTTCCTTTTATAAAGAACGACGTCTAATATTTACATAATGTGTTATTAATTGTCTTAATTTGACAGTATAATACACTTGAGTTAACCTGTTATATTAAATTTTTGTGTTCTTGTAAAATTTTACAAAGTGGACACATCTGTCTTTGAAAATTTACTCATCAAATTGAGATTGAGAAGAACGATGCAGTGCACCAAGAAAATTCATGGTAAGGTCACCATAGTATGGTATGATATTTGTATGAAGCTTAGCACTATGCTGCGGATCTCGTCCCAGGAAAGGTGATGTGGAGAACAAATATTTCCCAGACTAAAATGTGACCATTCCTCTTAGTAAAACCCTGCTTATCTCAAATACGTCACACGCAGTACTTCGACATACCTAAAACATTAACTGCCGAAGAAACACTCAGATTGTCCAAAATACACTTAAACGAAACATAGCGAATTTTCGGTATACCACTATCGGTTTAAAATTTATCTCTTAAACATTCTTATATCACTGTTCAAATATTAAGGTCCCTAACATGTCTCAATAAAAATGGAGTCAAGGACGTGTTATTTATTAGTTGTTTGAAAGCTATGCAGTAAATAAATTAGATAGAACTAGTACTGACTTTATTACTGCACTACTGATAAACCACAATGTTTACTCGTGAAAATGCACTGTTGGAATTAGATGATAGAACATGACTAGTGTGGTGAGGTGAGAGTGTTTTACGGTCCTTTAACAGCTAGGTCTTAAGAGCCGATGATGATGAAGTGAGGTGAAGGGACAAGACAGCATCTGTGCCCGAGATGGGATTCCAACCCAGGATCTCTCGCAGTAGACCTATTGGGTCCAGATAAAATCTACCCGATTTTACCTCCTCCCTAGTGTTACATATATCCAAATTATCCCAGGAACTCACTGCTTTAATAAATGAATGAAAACAGTATATATAAATTTTATCCTAAGTATTATCACATTAAAGAAAAAAACAAACCCTTCTCTTTATCTTTCTCCATAGAGCTCATATAACAATAGACTCTACACTTCAATTACATTTACGATCTTGATTACAAATAAATATTGTTCTCGTTTCCAACATCCTCCCACCTTTTGATTTTGGGCTAAACAACCAAAACATTACAAAAAATAAATCACATATCTCAATAGTTATCACAAAGTTTAGTCGTCAATCAATCGTAAAATCTTGACGGACACCTTACAATTCTACCACTTCTTGTGATTATCATCCCCTTTTCATCAGTAGGAGTCTCTGATTTTCTACTTTTCTCTGCAACACTCACAGGTTCTGAAATCTCTAGAGGATAGAGTCGTTTTATTTGTCTAAACATTTCACCTGAGATGGTCCCCACACGTGCCACCCTGACCCTACCATCCTTGCCTGGAAACACCTTTATCACTCTAGCTAAGGGCCATTCAACTCTCCTTTTTCCATTAAAGCCAATGAGAACTACATCACCTTTTTGAATTTCTCTGTAGCACCCCTGTTTTTTGCGATGTTATATCAATTGACTCAAATACTCTGCAAGTAATCTCTCTCTGAGGCTGCTCCTGATAAACTGCAGACAAAATCTCTTTGACAAGTTAATGTCATCCAACCTGCCCGAGTCAGCAACTCCAACTATTTGCACATCTTGAATGAACATAGCTGGAGTCATCGGCGCTAGGTCCTTCGAATTATCTGACAAGTAGGTTAGGGGTTTAGAATTTATTGTGACTTCACAATCGCCCAAAGCACTTAAAATTTTTTCATATCTTAGTGAAGCCTTACCTGATGTGCGTCACAACAATTTTTTAGCATCTGCACCATGTGTTCCCACCAACCACCCCACCAGTGTGCTGTGGGTGAAATGAGCTTCCATTGGATTTGCATCATTGCAAATTCACATTCAATCATTTTCCGATCGAGTGTCGACAACAAGTTAAATGTTTCTGTGAAATTAGTTCCATTGTCACTGTAGTCTTGGGTCTATCACACTGGGCTAAAAACCTGCGCAGACAGAGAATGAAACTGTTCTACTGCGGGACATGACTAGCTCTAAGTGCACAGTCTGATACACTGCACAAGTGAAGAGCACTATCCACTCTTTGCAACCATCTCGAAGCATCAGTGGCCCTGCCAGGTCAATGCCTACAACCTCAAATGCAGAGGCATCTCACACTAGAGCTTTAGGTACGGCGACATGTGCTGTTTCAATATTTTTGGCCTCGTGTTTCCTACACTTCACACATTTTAGGAGGACGCTACGAGTAGTTCGTCTACCTCTTAATACCCAACATTTTTCACATAGTTTGGCCAAGAGAATCTGAGTTCCTGCATGAGCCATATGCTCCTCAAGATTCAGGAGTCTGGTCACTTTGTGGTTACTAGGCAAGATCATCGGGTACCTGTTGTTCTCTGTGTCCTTGCGAGTAGTTAGCTTCGACTCAACTCGTAAAATGTTCTCTCCATCTTTTAAATCGCAAAATGTCTTCAGGTCAACTAACCCTAACATATTCTGTCGAAACGTTTCCCTCTGCACTAACTTCACGACTACCTTTTCTGCCGATATTGTTTTATTCGCGGACAACTCTCCTCTTTGTCGATCCTCTGGTTTTACTTGTACATTCCCTTTGAATCTTAAGATCCATGCCATTAGCCTTAACAACTTCCAGTAGCTGGAACAGTAGGTCAGATACCATTCTTCTTTGATTGAAGTTAAATTAGAGACAACTTTAATATCTCCATCACACCACAGTTTTTTACACAGGGGCACAATTGCCAAAGTGAGGGTTGATTACCACTCCCAAAATAAATGGGACACAATTTAGTCCAAATACAACCCAGCAATGACTGTAAACTACCATCTTCTCACCGTTATCAATTGCCTACCACAGATATATCAAATAATCACGATCCTCTTTACAGATAGACACTTGCAAGAAAGCCTTCTTGACATCAGCCATAACCTCTACTTCCTTTTCTCGAAAACGCATCAGTATTGTAGGAACTAACTAACAAGTTTGGACCATTTGCTGAACAATCATTGAGCGACAAGCTTCTCTTTCTTTTGCAAGAAGCATAAAACACAGTTCTGATCTTCGTTGTGGAGCTGTTTTTGAAGGCTCCTCTATGAGACAAGCAATGTCCCGGGTTATTATGTTCCTCCTTAGAAACTTCTTCAATGACATTTTCATCTAACCATGTCCTAAGCACTTCCGTCGTATCCCGAGTACCTTCCGCCAGACTTCAATCTCGCAGTCATGTTTGTTAATCTTCTTTCTACAACTTCCTTGTTCATTCCAAGGTCTCCTCTCTTCTCCAACCATGGAACGTTGATTTCATATCTGCCTCCACAATTTATGGTAACTGTCTCTTTGAAGTGATCTAATACAGCAGTATCCGTCTCTTCTTTTGTCTTAGTTTCACAAAGATCCCTTATTCCGAGTACATCCAGATTCCATAAGTCAGGTAGTCTGAGGCTGTTGACAAACAGAGTAGTAACTGGATTGGCGCAATTAATATAAAGTCCTTTTTTAGAGATTGATCTCATGACAACCCATCCGAACAAGGTCTCCATCTTAGTAAGTCCATTTCGCAAATGGTAACATTTTCCAGTGTACAGCAATCCTGCAAAGTTGGCACCAATAAACGTTACGATAGCAGGTTGTCCTTCACCTACACCACACAGCAGTATTCCCATTTCTCTCAGTTCATCTATAATAGCTCCATATTTAACCCTAGGAATCGGACCACAAATAGTTGACTGGCCCAGTACTTCAATGTTAACATGAGCTACCTCCTTTTAGACTGGTAAGTGTCACACTGTAACACTGATGCTCTTCTCTATTCGTTTGAACACCTCCAAACATTACTTGGGCTAGATTTTCTGATCCGATGATCTCACAACCCATTACTTCAGCAGTCCTCTTCAACCGTAATAACACTGCGATCCGATGTCTGTTAGAGCCCTGACTATCTTATTTTTTCCCTCCACATCTATTTTCACGAGTAAAGTCTGTAGTGAGACTTCTTGAGGACAACATTGGTTGGATCGAGCACTAGATCTCTCTTCATTCCTCTTTTCCTCAAGTTTCAAATCTACAGAACCTTCACTTTTAATAGGCAAGTCAGGCAAGTCGTGGCACATCACTGCCTGGTGTCTCCCCCCACTCATGACACACTTCACACTTGCCGTACAGTCTTTCGACCTGTTACCAAATTTTAGACACACAAAGCATGCTTTTTCCTTAACCAAGGCCTCCCTTTTCTTGTCGAAATACATTCGTCGCGCCTGAAAGCTCTCATTGCTTTCGTGGGAATTTTGACAGAAGGTGCACGTTTCTCGTCTCCTGTTGTGCTTATCTACAGCGAAAATATTATTCGCAGTGGGTACACGTTGACCTTCAAACTGTTTCTGATTCCTTTTGATTTCTTGATTTGCCGAAACCCTTAAACCAGCTTTTGCCAAAGTAATCCTTTTCTTCCCTGCCACTTCGATTCTTAGATAATTTAATAACTGTTGTAATTTTCCGTTGTATGTGTTAGAATAACTGTTCACACTATCTTTAACCTCAGAACGACTTGTGGGACACCTCATCCAAGCCCTCAGTACCTCATCTGGTATGTACGACTCCACGAGGGGAATCAGCATAGCAGCATATTTGTTTTGCGTCACTCCTATTGACTCTAAAGCCCTCAATGCGATTACAACCGGTCATATAGCTGAGGCAGATTTGGTCTATCCTATACAACTCTCAGATTTTTTTATCACAAGTCCTAGAAGCTCGCTGACATAAAATTCAATCAACAGTTCTTCTTTACCAAATCGAACATGCAAGCAATCTATTGCTTTCTTACAATTGCTTGCTCTTGGCGGAAACCTATTCACAATTTCCCTTGCTCAAGTCCCCGCAATTGTAGACAGAATTAGATATTGAAATTTGCCCTCCGGTTCAATTTCTTCATCCTCGTGAATTCTTTTAAACTGGCTCCAAAACCTTAACCAGTCTTTCCATCTCCTCCGAATTTTTAAACTCAATTTTCGGCAACTTAACCTTTTCCGACGTGAACCTGGTGACGAGCACTCAGAATTACCTTAATTTTCACTAGGTACAACTTCAACTAGTAACTCTTTGTAATGGCTTCCTTTTTCAATTTTGCTTCAATCATCTTGTCTTTATATTCTTCTGTGGCTAAATATTCCGCTTCGTATAAATCACTTCTGTTGCTATCTTGTAATGCAAGATCGAGTACTCATTCGTATAGTAAACACATTTCTGGTCCGTTTCTAATATCTCAAATAAAATTTTCACTTGACTGTCATCATTTTCAATTACCTCGTCACATAGTGAATTTAATGTTTTCGTGAAAGACACTCTAACAGGCTTCAGTAGGGTCCGATTTACAATGCGCAATCTGCAGTCAACTGCCGACAGCCGACTGCCGGCAGTTGGCATTCGGCAGTCGAATACAATTCACAATGTGCAGTCCAGCAGCCATGATGTTTTTGCATTATTTAAAGAAAACTGTTATTTAATAATCGGCCATGTTTTGAAAATATTGTTTTTAATTTTGTGAAAATTGCTAGATTTGCTTTTAGAAGGATAGAAAATCGCTAAAAACAGTATTTTTTTACATCACGTGGTTACTTGAGTAACGACTGATTGGTTGGAATTTTTCGGCAGTCGGAGACCAGCAGTCAGAGATAAAGTTCGCCATCTCCGACTGCTGAGCTGCGGACTGGTCGACTGCGGACTGCGCATTGTGAATCGGGCCTTGCTCGTTGAGGATTTCCATCTTCTGTCGTTCAATGTACGACTTTTTCACTTAAAATCGTATACTAACGACAATTGAAGAGGTGGATTCCAAAAGTGCCTAAGTCACTTTTTACCAATATTGTGTTTATAGGTGGAATATGCAACATTTTACTGTTTGCATCGCTGGCTGTAACAGGGATTCCAAAAGCTCCTAAGTCAGCAGTGTTATTTTCCAAACAAGCCTTAGTCAGTCAAGCACTCATCTGCGCATGCGTGGCTGGGTAATATGCGCAGTAAAAGCACAGAAAACACAAGTATTAGTTATTCTATGGTGAAACTGTATTGTCAGTGTTTTGTACTGAGTAGAGGTTATGTCTGTTTATTAGTGTTTATTATGGTGTTGTTGTATATTATAAATAGTTAATGTATAAATGCTAAAATGAATGTAAGTCAACTAGAAGATTGGCCATGTTCTGTAAGAGATATAAGTAGTACACGAAGTAGAAAAAAGAGCAAGACATGAAGATGAGTGGGTAAAAAACCGTAAAAAATTTGCCAGAAACAGCAGTGAAGCCCATGGTGCTCCTTCGGTTGCATGCACGCATAAAGAAGGTTGTAATAGTTGTAAGGCTGCTTTGTTGTCTACAGCAGATGTACGTGCATTTTATGACAAAATCTATGAACATAAATCAGCTGCTGAACAGAATAGCTTTGTTTTCAAATATATTGTCACACAAGAGCCTAAACAGCATAGGCCCAGGAACAAAACTAACCCTAGAAGTCGTACAGTTACTAAATATTTTATACGGCAGACGAGCGGTCGTATTCTAAATGTATGTAACCAAACATTTTTGTCTGTAACGAGATTTTCTCGTAAAAGAGTTAACAA